>JACEFZ010023124.1:77500-125000 GCA_014155875.1 Cepaea nemoralis | reverse complement strand
GTGTGTGTGTGTGTGTGGTACGCATCTTCAAGATCAATCGCGGCAGCACATGTTTCAATGCCTAAGTGGAATCCTTCACACATCGTGGGCGAAAACTGCTGCGTTTATCCAGGTTTCTCTGTTTCGTACTATACCTTCCAATGGTAGGTGGGAAAAGACATTGCTTCTTTAGATGGCTTGATATTTTTCTGACAATTAACCTCTCCAGCAGCTTCCCTATTGTATTTTGTATGGTGATTACCCGATATCCCTGACTTTTTCTGTGGTCTATGCCGGGCTTTGACATGGGAATCAGATAGTTGTGTAACCACTCCTCCTTGATGCTAGCACTCCCTATATTGTTGTTGTACTTATCGGCTAGCTTCTCTAACTAGTTATCGGTACAATTACTAATGTCAACATACCTTATGCCATCTGGCCCTGGTGCGCTGTTTTTGTTCGTCGATGTACAGTCTTGATCTCTTGCTCTGTCACTGTGTCTTCTGAAATTTTCTGGTACCTGTATGAGGTAACTGACTTGGTCAAATTTCGGTCTCTCATGTCTTTCTGGTTGTTCTGCTCTAGATATCGTTCTACAAGGGCTTCGCTTTTATTCTCGTCAGTCCTCTGTCAGATAAGGTCGGCACCCTGGAAGTCAGGAATACTCTTACTCTTGAAAACACCATTCATACTTTTATGTAGTCGCCAGAACAATTTCAGTGACTTGTCTGTGCGTATTCTTTGACACAAAGCTGCCCATTTCTCACTTGTTACCACTTTAACCAGCTGTTTTTTTTTTAAAGACAGATAATTTGTGTGTCCATGTCTCTTTCCAGGTACAAGTTAAGACAGGGATGGGCAACTCTGTTCCTTTTGGCGTCTTGCCGTTTTCTTACAGCACTACGCGTATCCACCCATACGTTTTCCATCTCAAAATTCGACCACGGGAGTTGCTCCCAGCTTTTATTCCTGCCGTAATGATTTCTGCGTTTGTTACACCTTATTTTGCCCACTACTTCTTGCCCTGTACTGTCATACTGAAAAGTCTTAACCTTTGACTTGTGCTGCCTGGTTCCACCTTTCCGCCTTTCTTTTTTTTTCTTCCTATGTGAATGTATAATGCTCTTGATGGTCGAAAGATGAGTGATTGGAAAGGCCGAATGTAAGACGTGCCTGTGCGCCCAATTTGTGACCCTTTTAAAATAAAGTTGATTTGATTTTGATTTGATTTTCTCCACCAATATGTTGCAAGGGTGGCGGTAGCTGCCGTGGTACCCTAGAACACCCCGTCTACACACTGTAGTGAGTGAAGGAGAAACCAACGCCAGATCAATGTCCTCATCACCTGGACGGCTTGCTGTCCTGGTGACACAGCCACTGTTGGCACAAACCAGGTCAATGGTTTCAAGTGCAGTCTCGAGCCCCTCCCCCTGTGTGTTGGAGGAAATGTTTCCCCATGATCTGCTTTTAGCGTTGATTTATGTAACTTAAGAACTGCCACTTATGGGAATCCACACAAGCGTTACGGGCATAAACATTAACCAACACGAATGGGAGACCGAATTGAACTCTTACCGCCTGTATTTGTATGTCGTCATTGTACCAACTGAACATGTCTAGCTCTGACGCCACCATGCTGTCGCGAATGAGAATCGCCATTCCCGGATGTTGCTTGTTGTAGAAGCATTTGAAGCCGACAATTTGGAGTAAATGATCACCTAGTCTCGTCTCCTGGAGCGCTACAATGTCGTTCCTGTATACCAGGTTTTCTAGAATTGGGACCCGTTGTTTTACGCTGTCACAGTTCCAATATAGAATACGGGTATTCCTGAAACCCAGACGGTCACACTTGAATCTAAAACGTCTTGCAACTCTCGAATGCCTTGCCCTTTGAGGCCACCCCGCCTTCCACGTCACCTTGTTAACCGCACGGAGCACACACGTTGTTCCGCCATTTTGAAAAACCGAACACCACAGAAACACACACGCTGCAAACAATTCACCCAAGGATTGCTTCGCTCAATGCACGAACTCCGTAGCATCGGTGCTGATCTTGAGGCGAAACTCCTGGTTTTACATCCTGGCACACAAATTACACGCAAGAGATGAAAAAATCGATCTCCTACGTGAAAAATGGAACGGTCACAAAACAACACAACTGTCCGCTGCCATCTTGACCGGAATATTGTTCGAAAACCGTTTACTGCAGGCAAACAGATTGGCTGCGTCTGCACCTGAGGGTGGGTATTTGTCAGGGTACTCTGAGATCATGCGTATAGCCTGAAAGAACATATAAATCATCGTGGCCTGGAGGAAACTGTACGACAGGTACTGACCTGAGGATCTGGCCGACACTAAATACGCCGTGGAGAGGTCAGACGGACAGAAAATCAGACTGCAACTAGTACATTTAGTAGTGGGACTCTTCGTTGGTCGTTAAAGATAAGAATGGAGCGTGTATGATAATTGCCATGACTTGGATACGAGAAACAGAGCAAGTGTGTAAAACGGTGTCACTATGACACGAGTTGAAATCAAGCTAACACCGGGGCAATAGTGGGCGGAGTTAATGGTTACATGACTGCGCCCAGGACAAAGAAGGGAAAACGTGTGCTCGTTTAACGGAGCTGAGACGTGAAAGGGACAGGTTGATTTGGAAAAGTTGGAGAGCGTTTTTGCAATGTTGAAGTCACCTAAGATGCAGTCGACAGTTACAGAATGTTCCTATTGTAGAAGGCTATGATTGAAAAGCAACACACTGAAACTAACGCCTGACGATGGTCCAGTAAACGCCGACCAGTGGTGGCGAGATAGCTGACACAGTTTTTTGAACACCTCGACAAGAATGGCGGGGAGAGACACGCAGTGACAAAGACTGGTTGGTCACAAGTGGTGCGTGAGTAAATAGAAGTGTTAATAACATTTACAAGTACATTATACAATGTATAATATGCATCAACTAAAGTCCCCACGAACGATTAGATGTACCATGAATGATATATTGGCAGTCAGTGGGTGTGTTGGTCATACACAGAACGCTGAAAGGCAGGAAGCCGGCGGTGTATGACAACCACGGTGATAACTGGTCTACAATAAAAGTGATTGTATTATCTAAGGACGCCTGGGACTTGTTGAGTTGTGTGCATAATAGATTTGTGATTCGTATAGAGTTTATACGAGCCAGTAGAGATACTTTACCCTAGACCAATTCCAAGATGTCGGACATTGCCAGTGATTCCGGCTCTGCAATAATGCCCTGAGTTCAGTGGTGTCGATTCTTGACTCTACTCAAACCGCTTACTATGGCTGTCGCCATGTAGTCTACTAGAGAATTCTTCTTTACCTCGTACAAGCAACAATGATCGATTGGCTAAGGAAGGAGCAAAAGAAGAACAGCCTGATGTGCCTATTACATTCCACCAAAAGAAAAGAATGATCAATTCAGTCAGAAGCCCACCAAACCCTACTCAAGACGACTACAACGTTATGAACAGACCAGAACAGGTCATTATTCTGCGACTCAGAACAGGACACAATAGATTACGCAACCACATGTATACAGAATTCAAGATTGGTGACTCAGCCATGTGCACATGTGGTTTGGCGTCGCAGACAGCAGAGCACATACTCCAGGACTGCCCAAATTACAACACATCCAGGCGAACATTCTGGCCTAGAGAGACAACAGTGGAGGATAAACTCTATGGACGCTGAGTGAACTAAAAAAGACTGTTAGATTCATACAAGAGACAACATTGCAGTTATAGACATATTTCAAGCAAACGAAAGATGAAGAAGAAGAAGCAACAATCTTTTGTCTTAACATGAATTTTTCACACTTGTCTTCTAATGTAGTAAAATAGTGTTAGAACAATTCAGAGAATATTTAGTGTAACACACAACCTCCTGAATTATGTAATTCTATGTGTATTGCAATCCCGAATAAATCAGTAGCTTTGGAATGCGATAAACATCGAACTATTAGTATGATGAGCCACATCACGAAGAAGATTTTGCTGAGAATTATCATGCAAAGAGTTAGGAAGAAAATACAACACGAAATAGGAGAAGAACAATGTGGGTTTGTAGAAGGCAAGGGCATAGTAAAAGCTGTGTATATACTAAGAAAAGTAATTGAACGTTCTATAGAAGTAAACGAAGATCTATATCTTTGCTTTATTGACTACACGAAGGCTTTCGATAAAGTGAGACATGTCGATATGATAAGGATGCTTGAAGATCTACAAATTGATGTGAAAAACCTTAGACTTGTTTAAACATATATTGGAAACAACAAGCTGCCATAAGAAATGATAACGGTGTAGGTCAATATCAGCCTATTAAAAGAGGTGTGAGGCAGGGATGAGTAATGTCTTCAGATCTGTTTTTCCTGTACAGTGAAAATATTTTCAGAAATATAGAAAATATGGAAGGAATCATCATTGGGGGACGATACATCAATAACATTAGATATGCAGATGATACAGTCATTGATTGCTGACAATGAACAGGACCTGCAAAATTTAGTAGATGCGGTTGTTGCACATGGTGAACAACTAGGGTTAGAACTGAATAGTAAGAAGACACAGATTATAGTCGTCACTGGGAAGAAGGAAATACCACAATGTGATATACGAGTAAATGGGCATATTCTTAAGCAAGAAAATCGACACAGTTATCTCGGAACAGTCTGATGGGAGATGCCTTGAAGTAATTAAAACAAGAATTGCCATTGCAAAGATAGACTTTTGCAAGATGAAAAACATACTTACCAATTAAAAGATATCAATTGAAACGAGAAAAACAGTGTTGAAGTGCTACATAGAGCCTGTACTTTTGTTTGGATGTGAAGCGTGGAAAATGAGCAGTCAAACTGAGTAATAGCTGATGTCTATGTAAATGTAGTTTCTACGCCAGTCGGCACTGCACTTGATGATGATTAACATAGGTAAGTAGAAAATTATCCCTGGATCAGAAAATCAACACCAGGATTGGTAAGGCAGCAACAACAATGAACAGGTTAACAAAAAGCGTCTGAGAGAACAGGAAGCTTACTGCCAAAACAAAAGTCATAGTCTATCAAGCCTGTGTCCTTGGTACTCTTTTTTATGGAAGTGAAGCCTGGTCAACTTACTCACATCAAGAGAAACGTTTAAACAGCTTTCACATGCGGTGTCTGCGAACATTACTTGGTATTAAGTGGCTAGACAAAGGCACAAATACTGAAGTATTAGGAAAGATCAGGTTATGTGACAAGTTATTCCATGCTCAGTCTTCGTATACTTAGATGGAAAGGACACGTTAGGAGGATGGATGATGGTAGAATACCAAAGGACATAATATTTTGGTGAATTACAGATGGGTAAGAGATCTCAGGGTCGGCCTCTACTACAATACAAAGATGTGTGTAAGCGGGACATGATTTATACAAGTATTGATAAGGCACATTGGGAGCAGGTCGCCGACGAACATGTTGCATGGAGGGCAAATATCAGAAATGGAAGTAAACACAGGAGAAAATGATTGCAGATAGGTCACACACTGAGCGCGTAAGACGTAAGATGGTGCGTGATGGTCAATATGATGGTGAAACATTCGCTGCCGCCATGGGTTGTAGTTATTATGCATTTTTGAAACACAATGTAACAAACTATCGCTTTCCAAGACAGCAAGGTGCCAAGTAGTAAGTTGATCCAGAACAGCATGAACAGAGATATGTGCAGAGACATGAACGCCTACACCAGTTGGCAGACCAAATGATGATGATGATGATGGTGCAGGTCATTGAGATTACCGTTTGCTTTTGGTTGGTGCATTTTATTACAAAGAAATCAATCCATTTATCGATCTATTCAGCCAGTACTTTAATGTTGTTTCTGAAAATCTGTCGGACTCTCCTCATACTGTTAGGTCTGTATAATTTGCAGTTTCAGTATTACCTGGTGTAATAATGTTGGAATATAATATTATTCACAGAAAGTCGTGGCGTGCTGATGAGCATAACCTAGCCTAGGAATCAACGTACAGTTGAAAGATGCTGGTGTTGACCGCAATATCCTGAAACAGGTTGGAAACGTGGAAAAAAAAATAATAATCATTATTCAGCTTTGGAAGCTTGGATGGCCTAAGTGACTAGCATACCAGCGTCCCATCTTAGTAGTTATGTAGTCGAAACCCCTTCGGGGAGGGAATTTTATTCAGTGACTTGGAATCCCAGAATGATTCCATCGGAAAAAAAATGAGTTCCAGGAAACCTACTTCTACCTACCTTTCCACAAATCTGTTTATTGTTGCATGATTTAGTGTTTCTCTTCTATGTACGTGACCAAAGTGTTTCTTTCTGATGCTTGTGGTAAGTTGAATTTGTGTTTAGTCTCTTTAAAACCATGTAATATACCCTTGTTGGCTGTTCATGTATTTTCAGCATTCTTGTGTGAATATCACATTTCTGATGCTACATTGGATTAAGAGAGGTATTTAGTTAGAAAGCCTTATCCTAATGCAATGATGCGAGGAAATGCAACCTAAAGAATAAATGATATGGCAGAGCAGACCAGGCCCTAAGCTTGATCGGCAACTGGTCTAGGATCAAAGCTCCAACAGGCTGAGTATTGTTTCATTGATCAGACAGCTTCAGCAGCTAGTCTTATTCCAGATATATTGGTGTTACCTTTCTTCTGGAGTGAACTAGGCAGACCGACAGAAGAATCATGCTGTATGGGCAACACACGGCCTTTACAATTTAGCCCAGGGTTTGTGATATAGAGTGTTTAACTTAACCCTGGTCCCCGCCATAGGCTGTAGTTATTATGCATTATCTTTTAGGAATTGGGGGGGGGGGGGGGGGGGTGGCACAATGTTACAAATTATCTTTTGTCAGAACGGCAAGGTGCCAGTTGTAAGAAAACAGAAATGTAAAAGGTTATGACAAAAGCAAGAGGACTGCTGCAGAGACAAACACAACACATTACTTGGGATAGCACCAATGTTGGCGACGAGGTCAAAACTGGCGATGGTCATGATGAGAAACTTAGTGGCGTTGAGGCTAAACTTCTTGGAATACACAACCAGCACGAGGCTGTTGCCGATGAGTCCCGCGACAGCGAATATGCTGAGCATTATGACTGCTGGTATCTGCGCCAAGTTAGTCTTGTCTTGAAAATGCAGCAAGTACTCCTCAACGGATTCGTTAGTATGTATGCAGTTGGTGAAATTCATTTATGGCGATAGATCATGCATACAAATGGTTTAACATATAACAGAAACTCAAGAAATGATAGAGCATCATATATACACGATCATGGTCTTATATGGCTGAGTGGTCATCTCCATTCCTCCAAACTGTTCCTTGACAGATAAAGATCTTTGCTACTTATACTACGAGTCTCGGTCGCCAATAGAAATGTATGCCGTCAGGAAAAGAACAACTGCTTTACTGGCAAATGAACTCAGATCAATGTTCTCGCAGTTAGTCTTTTACTACAGAGTTTTGAATTGTAGTTCGTGTTACACATATAACGGTTCCAACAACAAAGCCAATGAAGAAATCATGCAAGGGTAGTTCTACCAAACACATCTATCACCACATTATTACAATGAAAAGAACATCTGAGTCCCTTGGCTTCTCTTAATAAAATGATGCTTCCTTGTTAGCTTGTGGGCTGCTTATCTATAGCCGGCTGTTGTATTCGCAAACCTGACTTCGCAAATTGTACTTGCAGTACTTTGCATAACCATATAGGAATAGAAGTGTTTGTTTTAACTGTTTATCCTTTTCTGGAAAGGCTAGTTGTGTCTGTTCCCTTCCGAATATGAGGGCCTTCTAATATTGTAAACATGTATTCGAAAGGAACCCATGTTTGCACTGTGGAGAATCTGGGAAAGGTAGACATAATTCAAGATCCGCGATTGCTCGCCTACGTACCGTTAACTGATTCAGTGCCAGAGGATAATATATCGCCAAATGTAACCTCCCATTTTGACAGAAGGACAGTATATCGCCATACTCGGGTCTTTGTGTTATTTGTTTTGTTTCGTTGTAACTTCCGCAATTCCAATGCTTAGTAAATATTACATTATAATGCTTGTTCATTTGATTGTATACTACGAGGGCGAGTCAATAAGTAAGTCACGCAGTTCTATGGTATGGCAGGTAAATGTAGTTGGTGTTTTCTACAGGTGTCATTAGGTGACAGCAACATATAACTTTATATTCCTGTTCGTCACGTGACGCTAGGTGTCTAATGCGCATGCGCAGCGCATAAACAAAATGGTGACTCGACTTACGGAGTGTACAACCAAAGAGCAACGTGCTGTTGTGCATCTTTTGTGGGCAAAAGGACTTCCTGCAAAGGACATTCATAATGACATGCTTCCTGTTTATGCTGACAAATGTTTGTCCCGTAAAGCGGTATATAGCTGGGCAGAAAATTTTTTTCTCACAGACGCTCTAAAATTGTTGATGAAATCCGATCTGGTCGTCCTATTGAGATTGCAACAGAAGCATCCGTGCAGCGGGTGGAGGAGATGATTAGAGGTGACAGGCGAGTAACGATAGATTCTGTAGCATCTGCAATAGGGTGCTCATATGGTTCAGCATATAGCATGATCGATTGAAATTTTCAGGACTGCTGACTAGAGGAGTGTTGCTTCTTCATGACAATGCCAGACCACATAAGGGTCGATTAAATCAGGAGAAAATTAACCATCTAAGGTGGGAAGTTCTAGAACTTCCTTAAAGCCCTGACTTAGCCCCTAGCGATTTCCACCTTTGTGGTCCAATGAAACCCCACCTTGGCTGGAGACATTTCGCGAATGATGCCGAAGTTTAATGTGAAGTGAAAACGTCGTTTAGGAAACAGAGCACGCAGTTCTATACAGCCGGTTTGGGAGGACTGATAAAACGATGGAATAAGTACATCGATAATGGTGGAAATTATGTTGAGAAATAAAAGCACAAAGTATGTATAAAAATAAACTGGTTTCAAGTTGTTATCATATTTAGCTATTTTTCTACGGCCATTTGTGACTTACTTATTGACGGCTCCGCGTATGTTTGGTCGAAACCTACTTTTTGTTTGGCAATGAAACAGTTAATATTGATTTAGAATTTCCAATGAGGTTGGATTTTTTTTTTTTTTTTGTAAATATTGACCTGGGCTTCCAGATCAATTCGGCCTGGTCATGTAATGGGGCCGAAGTCACATCACCCAGGTACTGACGGTTGCTCTGTAACAGATTAAGTGACAAACAAATAGTAGTTTGGACCAAACACAAATGAATGATGGAAAATTGGAAGTAGGGGTGGGTCACAGTAAGTAAGGGTGGGTCACGGTTTATTATGACTTCACAGTTGCTAATATAGTAGCAGACATGTTGTATTATGTTTCAAATTAAACGGGGTTGCATAGCGAAAACTACTGTTAATAAACCCATGGCAGATACGGAATGCCGCTTAAGATATTTGATCATTCAATGGCACTTAATCATTTAAAAACAAATAGGGTTAGCACATTATACACCAAAAAAAAAAAAAAGGTTTGAGAACGAGTCCTTTAATTTAGTGTAAATTTGTTTTTATTCAAGACACCGACTTCCAACATAACTTAGTCATAAAGGTAACCCTATTCTCAAGAGCAAACTTCCATACAGCTCAGCCGTACATACTTTGCCTTCGTAAACAGGATATTTATGCTGATTATATCTGTAGTAACCTGATAGTGTAGACATGTGTAATTGCCTTCCTCATTATTGTTTCTGCCAGAGTCGTGTTTTGGATTTCATTAACTGGTGACATGCTGTTTTATTATTTGGTTCATTATATTCAAAGTATCCTTGTCTGTAAACAGCAATATCCACATCAACCACCCACAATCGACACAATGTTTAATCCATTGTTCATATCCTGACTGTTGCTGCTGTTTCCCTCTCATCGTTATTAGGTTGATTGGTTGGTTGGTTGATTGGTTGGTTGGATGATAGGCCAATTAATTAGTTTGGTTGGTTGATTGGTTGGTTAGATGGCTGGTTTATTGTTTAGACGGTTGGCTGATAGGGCGGTTAATTGGTTGGTTGGTTGTTTAGATGGATGATTGGGTGGTTTCGCTGGCTGATTAATGAATCCTCTGGAAGACTGATCTGTCGTTTAAGTCGTGTGAGTTCTGAAAAAATCTGGAATCTGTTTGAGAGAGACTGATGCAGAAATTGTCTTCCCGACCAGGCATCGAAGTAGTTTCTCCAAGGAGATTGTGCTGCTAGACTCTGCTTCTTCTCCCCAAGCCAGGAAACCATACGGGTGTGCAATTCTAGTACTGGAACATCTGCTGGGGTCCATGTTAGGAACCAGATTCTGATTCGGCACGTCACATAGGGATTGGCTGGGATTAAGTCAGGATGGTAATGTTTCCTCCAAAGGGTTTTATTAGTTCATGTACAACATACTTCAGACCATTGCCTAGATGGAGTTAGTTGAGACAAGCTTAAGATGACCGATCATCCAAAAGCCACGAAAGTTCAAACATCCAACAAAGTGTCGATTAAAGATGACTCAAACATCAACTGTAAAATAGTACTTTTGGTAAGGAACTAACAAGGAACACTGCAGTTCAAAGACTCTTTATGTAAAGTGTTTGTAAAAAAGACAATTTTCAACCTGCTTGAACGACTGTCGTACCAGAACTTGCGTGTTAGGATTATAGTTTGCCAGTAAAAATAACCGTCAAATTATAAGCCGTCTCACATTGATTTCATTTACATCCGTCTTCTTGATCCAAACGTAAAAAAGTGTATACATGCACGTCTAAATTTGATATTACACAGACTGTAGATGATGGGATTGGCAGCGCTGTTGATAAAATACAATCTGTAGAATAGATTGTAAACTGACGACTCTACGATGTTAAATCTGACGATCTGTTCAGCCTGTCGGCTTCTTAGAATTGTTAACACCAAGTACGGAATAAAACCTAATACGTAGGTGGCGCTGATCATTATCAACATGAATGTCATCCGTCCTAGAAGCTTATTCCTATTGTTGTTTCTGCTATTACCCAAAGAATTTGATTTGGAGTTTCGTTTTGAAGAGATTTGATGCTTATTTAAATAAGTATGTTTCACATGTTTCTTTTGGTTTTCGCAAACGGGTCTATTCTCAACATCTGAAGTATCTAATGTAGTCAATTTCTTGCGTGTGCATTTTCCGTCATCATTTGATTCATCATTAATAAACACACCTGAACGATCCAACGAAGTAGCGTCCATTCCCATGGTTGAAGAAGAAGTACAAGTAGCTTTTGTATTTGTTTCTGTGTTGTTTCCTTTTAAGCATTCCACTTTTTTATCAGCTTTTTCTGAGCTTGCCACTCGGGAGTTATTTGTTTCTGAATTTCTCCCCTGCGAATGTTCAGTTGTCTTTGTGTCGTTGATCGAAATAAATGCAGGCATAGTAATGGGGGACTGACAGTCATCCTCACTGTCACGTGGTTTTCTGTGATTCACAGAACATATTAGAGAAGACTCAGATCTTTCCTTACAAACAACGTCTGTCGTTGACTCTTCCACGCCTGTCACTGACTCTTGTGTGTTGAGACTTGACGGTTGACTCTGGCATTGTGACTGCTTACTTTCTGTATCTACCGTATCTGTATTCTTAGATTCAGCATTACTCTGTGGCTTCGATCCATTATTAAACAGTCTAGGCTGCCTGCTTTGCCTCCACGCAGTGACACCGATGCGAATGTACAATATCACAAATGAAGAACCGAATGACACATACAGTAGAATTAGTAAAAGTTTGCTCATCAGCGGCCAAAGTGTGTTAAAGTAACGATCATCAATGTGGCATTCATATCCTTTGATGTTAAAACATGGGGTATCCTTTGTCCTAACGCCGGAGATGACGATGTAAGGTATGCATATTAGAGAGGTCAAAGCAACAGATGCAACGCTTGTAACTTGCGCTTGTTTAATTGTCACTTGCCAGCCGAGCGGTCGACATATTTTTCTGTACCTGAGGATGGGAAAATATCAATACTTTTATATATTGAATATATGTTGACACTAGTTGTAAGAAGGTAAATAGCGCTGTAGCTCACAACATAAACACATCACGACCTTGTGGTGTAGTGGTTAGCGCACTTGTGTTTTTAACCCAGCTTTTTGATCACCAGTAGTGGCAGTGCTAAATATTTTCTCTGGGGCACTAAGGTGGCGCAATGGCTAGATCGCATGCCCATCGGCCCTGTTGTCTTGAGTTCAAATCTGCATGGAGGTATTTCTAAAATGGCCTAAAACTCCCTGGTCAACACTGATTAGCATGGACACGAAGAAATGTCTTGGGAAGTAAAAGCGGATGGCCTGATATTGTTGACATCATCCATGCAGTGCTTTTTTTCTTTTCAATGTTGGGTTTAGCATCATATAGAGCGCATACAGAACGAAGCTATGCGGGTCATTCTGGGATGCACCAGAGACACCCCAGTAGTGTGTATGCGTTACATCCTTGGTCTGCCTACTGTTGCTGGTAGGCACAAGGTGATGCAAGCGAAGGCATACCTCAGAGTAGCTGCAGACACAGATCACCCGTTGCATGAGGCGCTGGACGCAGTTAAGGGTCAGCGACTGATAAGAGGGAAATCATGGATGGCTCAGGCGGAGGATACGATCGGACAGGTGTGCCCCTTGGAGAACATTAGGCGAGGAGAGGAGTGCGTCAGAGTGCCAGTGGAGCAGTTAGACTTGTGCAGAGTTATAATCACATTGAGCCGGGAGTGCAGGGAGTGGCCTGCAGGGGCCACGGAAGTGGAAATCCAGCAACTAATTCAGGATAATGCTCGCTCGAGTGATGTGATTATCTATACAGATGGGTCGGTGTTGAGAGGTAGGAGAAGTGCCTGGGGGTTCTTAGCAAAAGATAATGGTCGACGTTTGGTGCAGAAGAGCCTGGTATATGATACCACAACATCGAGCTTAAGAATGGAGGTGGAGCGGTCAGTGCAGCTTTCTGCTGGATTGAGAATACGACACACACACACACACACACACACTCACACACACACACACAAACACACACACATCGTGAGTGTAACTGACTCAGAAAGCATGCTGAGGAAGGTTAGGACAGGCAAGTTTCGGGCAGAGTGGCTTGCTTCGCTTCGGAAGTCACGGGTGGCAAGCATCGTCTGGATCTTTTCTCCGGGACATGCCGGTGTGCTGGGGAATGAACAGGCGGACAGATTGGCTGGCTCTGCTAAACTTGGTGGAGTATTGATGCATGACAAGGCAGACGTGGATGCAGCCTTGTGGGAGCACGTGTACATCTCGGAGGAGCAAATGGGTCACCATAGTCTGGCAAGAATGAGGCAGCGAGGAGTGACGAGGGAATCTGGCCGACGCTTGACGCTCAGAGGAAAGGCGAGACAGACATATAATCAGATTGCTACTGGTACTATTGGTATTGGAACTCTTCGCTGGCTGCTGAGGATGGGGACGGAACGCTTATGGAAATGCCACGAATGCTGTTATGTCGGTTCCTAAATCAATCAATCAATCAATCAATCAATCAATCATATACCCAGTGCCCATGAAGCGTGTAAAGGGGATAACAGAGAGTTTTACTGGTGTTTTTAAAATTCATCTATTGTGTCATTATAATGTTTTCGACTAATGCATCGAATCTGTCAATTATTCGTACTAAATCTCCAGGCAGTGACGCCAATGCGAATGTACAAAAATCACAAGTGGAGAACTGAAGAACACATATAGCAGAATTAGCAAAACGTTGCTCATCAGCGGCCAAAGTGTGCAATGAGGCATTCATATCCTTTAATGTTAAAACATGGGGGTCTCCTTTGGGTACTTTTGCTTTTATTCACCCCAAACAAAAGGGAATCCCAGGGTATGACGTCACATCCAGGGCTTCCCTGTGTTGCGCCGAACATTCAGGGGGTTTCCGTGTGTTGCGCCGTAGCTCGGTGCGCAATTCTATGCGGCGGTGTGCGCTATTCTTTCACTTTCCGGTTAGGGTTAGGGTTAGGGGTAGGGGTAGGGTACACACAACCCTAATCCTAACCTACCCCTAACCCTAACCCTAACCGGAAAGTGATTTGCAGGACCGATGCAAATGAGGATCGAAGGGAGACAGACACTCACACAGAAACGGGTTGCCACAGCCCCAAAGAAACAACACTGTGGTGTGGGGCAATTGAAACGCACTGACACCTCTCCAGCCGAACAGAGGGAGATCACTGTCGGCGCTAAATATAGCTCGTGACGCTAAATATAGCTCACGAAGTTTGTTTGGGGTGAATTAAAGCAAAAGTACCAACTTGTAACTTGCACTTCTTTGATTGTCACTTGCCAGCCATAAGGTCGACATATTTTTCTGTATCTGAGAATGGGAACATACCAATACTTTGATATATTTATTGTATACTAACAGGAATTGCTGTAACAAGATAAACAGCGCAATAGTTTACAACAAATATACTGTGCCGTTGTTGTAGAGTTGATAGTGCACTTATCTTTCAATACACCGGTTCCATCTCCAGTAATGATCAGACTGAATGTGTTCTGTTACTGACCAGACTGAATGTGCTCTATTACTGACCAGACTGAATGTGTTCTGTTACTGACCAGACTGAATTTGTTCTGTTACTGACCAGACTGAATTTGTTCTGTTACTGACCAGACTGAATTTGTTCTGTTACTGACCAGACTGAATTCGTTCTGTTACTGACCAGACTGAATTTGTTCTGTTACTGACCAGACTGAATTTGTTTTGTTACAGACAAATAGTTGGTGTCTGTGGCGGAAGGGTTAGTGACACCTAGTTTCTCTGTTCCCCGACATAACGAGCCCAGGGTTCGAAATCAGCAGGGGAATATTTGGAAGCAGAGCGCCTTGCGATGATTTCGATAATAAATGGCGTCGGTCATACAGAAAGCAAGGACAAACTTCTTAACGAAATATGTTCCTCCGTGCATTCACCTATTCTCCCGTGCATTCACCGATTCCTCCGTGCATTCATCTATTCCTATTTGCATTCACCTATTCCTCCGTGCATTCACATATTCCTCCGTGCATTCACCTATTCCTCCGTGCATTCACCTATTCCTCCGTGCATTCACCTACTGCTCCGTGCATTCACCTATTCCTCCCTGCATTCACCTATTCCTCCGTGCATTCACCTTATCCTCCTCGCATTCACCTATTCCTCTCTGCATTCATCTATTCCTCCCTGCATTGACCTATTCCTCCCTGCATTCACCTATTCCTCCCTGCATTCACCTATTCCTCCATGCATTCAAGTATTCCTCTGGACATTCACCTATTCCTCCCTGCATTCACCTATTCCTCTGGGCATTCAACTATTCCTCCCTGCATTCATCTATTCCTCCGTGCATTCGCATATTCCTCCGTGCATTCACCTATTATTCCGTGCATTCACCTATCCCTCACTGCATTCACCTATTCCTCCGTGCACTCACCTATCCCTCCGTGTATTCACCTATTCCTCCGTGCATTCACATATTCCTCCTCGCATTCACCTATTCCTCCTCGCATTCACCTATTCCTCCGTGCATTCACCTATTCCTCAGTGCATTCAGGCCTATACAAGATTGTGGTCCTAGCACTTCACAGACCCAAAACAGGTTCCTGCTTCGAGACAAGTGTGTGGTGCGCGCGTACGAGCCTGTGTATGGAAGGCGGTAAGTCAGCGATTCAGAATACTTGATATTTTCTTGGCATCACGTCATATTTCTTCTCGAAGAGCTTACTTTAATCTTATTTGGTTAAGCTAATCTTCTGTCCTTATAGTTAAGCTTGTTCATTGATGGTTGGATATTGCGGCTAATGTTTTCTACGGGATGGGCTAGCCAGCCGCACGCAAGTCCCCTCATTTGTCTCTTACGATATGTATTCTATGTTACAGGGTTAACTTTCTTTGCTTTCTTTAAGGGCCCAAATAACAAACGAAGGAAATAAAGCATTAACCAGGATATGGTCAAGACGATAAATACGGGAAAAGGACACTTGCAGACTGGAAGATTTACGAAAATAAAATACACATTACAAACCTGACAACAGCAACGACGAACAGAGATATCGCTCCTCCAACGGTAGTAAAATATGCCACGCATATTTTAAACTTGCATAAGGCAGCATTGCTGAAGTTCCAAGAGTGCAAAATGATGTAGACTTCGCCTGGGGAACAATGGTGAAAGTTTATTTCAATAAAGCACATAGTGCAGTCTTGAAAGGATATTAAGCCACCTGTTCTCTTGTTATTTATGCACCTTGTTTTGCGTGATAATTTATTTCTCTTCTGTGTCTTTGGAGAATATTTATTTCGTTTCCTTGTTTTGTATAATAATTTATTTCTGTTCTTTGTTGTCCGTGATAATTTATTTATGTTCTTTGTGTTGCGTGATAATTTATTTATGTTCTTTGTGTTGCGTGATAATTTTTTTTCTGTTCTTTGTTTTGCTTGATAATTTATTTCTCTTCTTTTTTTTTGCGTGAGAATTTATTTATCTTCTTTGTTTTGCCTGATAATTTATTTATCTTCTTTGTGTTGCGTGATAATTTATGTATGTTTTTGATTTGCTTGATAATTTATTTCTCTTCTTTGTTTTGCGTGAGAATTTATTTCTATTCCTTGTTGTGCTTGATAATTTATTTATCTTGTGTGTTTTGCGTGATAATTTATTTATCTTCTTTGATTAGAGTGATAACTTGTTACATTAATTATGTTTCGTTTGTCATATTTACCCCTACATTACATACGGATACTCCCACAGATCACCGAAGCATATTTTGACACCATGCATGAAATCCATAATTATTAACGTGGTTATCTGTGTACCAAATATCTTCTTCTTCAGTCCGTTATCCTCTATTTAAGGACACACCTTGCACCTCTCTCTCTCTCTCTCTCTCTCTCTCTCTCTCTCTCTCTCTCTCTCTCTCTCTCTCTCTCTCTCTCTCTCTCTCGTGTGTGTGTGCGCGCGTGTGTCTCCACATACTATTAATCTCTGTCCCTAATTCTCTTCTCTGTGTGATGTAAGGTCCCCCTCTATTTCTTTTGCCATGAGGGTTCTAGACAAAGGGCCTTCTGGTTATACTATTATCAGGTGTTCACTATATGTGTTCTATCCATCCCAGCGTTTTCTATCTTCTCTTGATTCCATGGGATATGTCTAGTTCTCCCGCTAAGCTTCGCATTAATGATTCTGTCATACCAGTCTAGTCCGTCTGTACTCTGCAGGCATCAGGTTTGTAGTTTATTTGTAATTGCTTAGTTATTCTTCATGTTTCTCATCAATGTAGCAGCACTTGTTTATCGTTAGAGTTAAGTACTCAATGTTTGGTACTGGATTTAATTTCTTTTTACTTCCAAAATTTTTAAGTGGTAGATGTAGAGATAACCAGATCTATAGATATTTAACCCATGTTTTTTTTGAGGTATGTATATTTGTCAGGTTGTTTAAGGCAGTCTGGGAAGGCGTCTATTCAGATTACTGTTTGAGATATCCAACTGCTGTTGAAATGTTAACGTGCACATGGGGTCCTTCTACTTTTTTGCATTCATCTGAGACAACTTCAGTACCGTCTCCGGATTGACTAGCCTGTTGATGCTAACGATATCAGGATGAAAACGAACAGAGAAGAAGGTGATGTATTAAAATGAAATGGAGAACGCAACAAGGGCGGTAAAAGGTAACGGAACCCTTTTATAGCCTAAAGGCACATAGTGTCAGACACATATTAGTAAAAACCAATCGGCTCTCAATGGGTTATGTGTTCAGAATCAAACCGCATTTACTTTCCAAGACATGTCCTGGTACCTCTAGAATCAATGACCACCGTGCCCGCCGCATCATAGCGTCTAGCCGCTACACTACTGTTGCTCTCAATGGGCACACTGTAAGTCAGGTAAGAAATATCACCCGATGACACACGTTAAGGAGCATTGGGAAACGTGGTAAGCTCACGATGTTACAGACCGATCGGTACTCGGTGGGTGATGTGGTGTCACGCCGGCCGCCTTTTGCTCACCAAGTCATTTCTTGGTTCCCATTTTCGACACGGGTGACATGGGTGGGCAGGTCAAAGTTTAAAATCCGAATCCGCCTGGGCAGAAAGTGCTAGACCCATATTTTTTATAGACCATCATCTCATGGGTGATGTGGTTAATACAAAGACAGGTAATTAGGTAAATAGAAGAAAGGAGCAAGATAGGTAAGTAATAATAAGACAGAAGCAGAAATGCTAAAAGTCAAGAGAACGACGGCAAACATGAAACATTACTTGGGATAGCACCAACGTTGGCGACGAGGTCAAAACTGGCGATGGTCATGATGAGAACTTTAGTGGCGTTAAGGCTAAACTTCTTAGAGTACACAACCAGCACTAGGCTGTTGCCGATGAGTCCCGTGACTGCAAATATGCTGAGCATTGTGACTGCTGGTATCATTGCCAAGTTGGTCTTGTCTTGAAGATGCAGCAGGTAATCCTCAACGGATTCGTTGGCCTGTGTGCAGTTGGTGAAGTTCATGATTACCCCTGACAATCATACACCGAAATACTTTAATCCATTCATTATGTAAAATCTTTAAAAGGATGTTGACAACATTTTATTTGTACGTAAGGTCTTTTACCTGACTGTAACATAAAACATGTTTTGTCATCAGAGGCCAGCAATTGCTATGCATTAGAACAACTACTTATATAATCAGAAGTATGTTCTAAATATAATTGATTACACTTAGCAAAGTAACATACTATCAATTTCATATAAACGATAATAGTCAGCATATTCAAATAAACATTTTTTTAAAATGTCTCGTCCAGATCGAATATGATTCAAAAGTAAATTCGATTTTACAGAAAAGTTCATATACTAACATTCTACAGGATCTAAGCATCGAAGAAAACTGGTGCAGTTAATAGTTTCATGTCTCGGAAACTGAAATACGCTGGGCGTTACCGTGGCTTGGAAAGAATAGTGATGGGAGATGTTGTTCCTGGAAGAAGAGGCAATGGTAGATTATCACGAAGATGGACACATGACGATACAGATTTCTTGGAAATTGGGGTGCTCGAGACAGGCGATGTGTCAAGAGACGTTTTGCAAAGAGTCTGGTACATGATGATGGTGGTTGCATTAGATAATTGTCATTAACAGTACATGAATATTAACTATAATCATGCAGAATAGCTGGTAGTTACACTTAGATATGCATTAGCTGATTCTGAATCCCTGTGATAAGCTGGCAATGTAGGTTGTCCTCTATCAAATATGAGGTAAGGTACCCGTTATCTCCGTTAGTCTACTGGGCACCCTGGGACAAGGTGAAGTACCCGTCCTGTCACCCTAGCATGGTGAAACATGCCAATAACTGTTAGACTAAGCTTGAGAGTGGCCGACAAATAGTTGTTGGTTATGGTCTCAAGTTCTCGACTGCAAGAAGAGAATATCCGTATAGAGACAACGGCTACGGTTACCGACCAGTATGGTCAGTGACAAGAAGGAAGTCGTTGGCAGTTACTGTCTTTAGATATACCTAGAACATCGCGATATAACAACTAACATGAGTTTATACAAATTGCGTAAATGGGTGCTCTATGTCGCTACCTGAAATATGTGAGCACTTAACACTTTACACCTAGCAGCATTATCAGCTATGGGACGATCTTGATCTTTTTTTTTAAAATCTGTTTATGCAAACATAATGAGGAACATTAAATGTAATTGACAAACAGAATTCCCATTTGCTCGTATTTGCGTTATAACAAAGGTAATAACTACTTATATATGTGCACTGCTTTCACCATGTGAATATATCAAACAAGGTAATTTTGGTAACATTCATAAATATAATCAGACGATATAAGAAGTGGTGGGCAAGAATCAGATAACTTTTTGACTAGCAAAATTCTCATTCCAAGGTCGAACTGAGAGGTGTTTGTTAGAAATAAAATACACACTTTAGTGAGATTTCATTCCTGGCTACCCGGATGGAAATATTGACCCCACGTCTCTGTGCTGGAAATATAGATCCCTGATCACTAATGGTAATTCCTCCGAAGTCGGAGAGTGTCTGCCTGTATGGCGAGGAACCACCAGTCTGCACACTAATAAGCCAGACATGGGACAACGGATACTCACGCAAACCTCAGGTCCTGTATGACATCACACTGATGTTGGACAACAGGATGCCTTCATCCGACATACAGGACTTTGCGTTGGAGCTCAAGCCAATGAACACAAGCAAGCAAGCAAGCAAACTAATGGTAAGACTGATCCCTGATCACTGACGGCAAGTCTGATCCCTAGTCACTGTGATGGTAAGATTGAACTCCGTGCAATATGATGGGAATATTGAACCCCAAGCAGTGTGATGGTAAGATAGAACCCTGTGCAGTATGATGGTAAGATTGAACCCCGAGTACTGTGATGGTAAGATTGAACCCCGAGCACTGTGATGGTAATATTGAACCCCGAGTACTGTGATGGTAAGATTGAACCCTGAGCACTGTGATGGTAATATTGAACCCCGAGCACTGTGATGGTGAGATAGAACCCCGAGCACTGCGATAGTAAGATTTAACTCTGAGCAGTGTGATGATAAGATTGATCTCCGACCAATGTGTCGGCTAGGTGGATCCCTGGTCACTGTTCTAGCAAAATGTCATCCAGTTTCAATAGATGGCAAAATTTAATCCAAGATCAATGGATGGCAAAATTTAATCCAAGATTAATAGATGGCAACATGTAATCTTAGGTCAATAGATGGAAAAATGGACCATAGATTGATCCCAGACCAATGTAATGGCAAGATTGATCCTCAAGTGACGGAAGATTTATCACGGATCAGAGATGTATGTTTGGTACTTCCAGAACTGATCACGGACCATTGATGTTATACTTTGTACTTCCAGTTCTGATTGCGGATCAGAGATGCAATTTTTGTACTTCCAGAACTGATCACGGTCCATAGATGTATTCCTTGCCACTGAATTGGCAAAACTGACCACGGGCAACAGATATATTTCTTGCCACTGTAACAGCAAAATCGATCAAAGGCCAAAGATTTATTTCTTACCACTGTAATGGCATAATTGGTCTCGGGCCAAAGATTTATATCCGGCTATAGTGATGTCAGGATTAATCATGGTCCATTGCTCAATTCCCCTCTCTCTTGTGATATAAAGATTAGTCCTGAACCATATATTAAAGCCCGAGCGCTGTGATTCTAAGATTTAACCATTATCATTGTGATGGTAATATTGAACATCGGGCATTGTGATGGTGAGATTGAACCCCGGACACAGTGATGGTGAGATTGAACCCCGGACACTGTGATGGTGAGATTTAACTCCAGACACTGTGATGGTGAGATTGAACCCCAGACACTGTGATGGTAAGATTAAACTCCAGACACTGTGATGGTAAGATTAAACCCCAGACACAGTGATGTTAAGATTAAACACCAGACACTGTGATGTTAAGATTAAAACCCAGACACTGTGACGGTAAGATTAAACCCTGGACACTGTGATGGTAAGATTTAACCCCAGAAACTGTGATGGTGAGATTGAACCCCAGACACTGTGATGGTGAGATTAAACCCTGAACACTGTGATGATGAGATTTATCCCCAGACACTGTGATGGTGAGATTGAACCCCAGACACTGTGATGGTGAGATTGAACCCCAGACACTTTGATGGTGAGATTGAACCCCAGACACTGTGATGGTGAGATTGAACCCAGACACTGCGATAGTGAGATTGAACCCCAGACACTGTGATGGTGAGATTGAACCCAGACACTGCGATAGTGAGATTGAACCCCAGACACTGTGATGGTGAGATTGAACCCTGAACACTGTGATGGTGAGATTGAACCCCAGACACTGTGATGGCGAAATTGAACCCCAGACACTGTGATGGTGAGATTGAATCCCAGACACTGTGATGGTGAGATTGAACCCAGACAATGTGATGGTGAGATTGAATCCCAGACACTGTGATGGTGAGATTGAACCCCAAACACTATGATGGTGAGATTGAACCCCAGACACCGCGATGATGAGATTGAACCTCAGACAATGTGATGGTGAGATTGAACCCAGACACTGCGATGGTAAGGCTGAATCCCAGACACTGCAATGGTAAGATTGAAACCCCGGACACTGTGATGTTAAGATTGAACACCAGACACTGTGATGATGAGATTGAACCCCAGACACTGTGATGGTGAAATTGAATTTAGACAATGCGATGGTAAGATTAAACTCTGAGCAGTGTGATGATAAGATTGATCTCCGACCAATGTGTTGGCTAGGTGGATCCCTGGTCACTGTTCTAGCAAAATGTCATCCAGTTTCAATAGATGGCAAAATTTAATCCAAGATCAACGGATAGCAAAATTTAATCCAAGATTAATAGATGGCAACATGTAATCTTAGGTCAATAGATGGAAAAATGGACCATAGATTGATCCCAGACCAATGTAATGGCAAGATTGATCCTCAAGTGACGGAAGATTTATCACGGACCAGAGATGTATGTTTGGTACTTCCAGAACTGATCACGGACCATTGATGTTATACTTTGTACTTCCAGTTCTGATTGCGGATCAGAGATGCAATTTTTGTACTTCCAGAACTGATCACGGTCCATAGATGTATTCCTTGCCATTGAATTGGCAAAACTGACCACGGGCAACAGATATATTTCTTGCCACTGTAACAGCAAAATCGATCACAGGCCAAAGATTTATTTCTTACCACTGTAATAGCATAATTGGTCAGGGGCTAAAGATTTATTTCCGGCTATAGTGATGTCAGGATTAATCATTGACCATTGCTCAATTCCCACTCTCTTGTGATATAAAGATTAGTCATGAACCATATATTAAAGCCCGAGCGCTGTGATTCTAAGATTTAACCATTATCATTGTGATGGTAATATTGAACATCGGGCATTGTGATGGTGAGATTGAACCCCGGACACAGTGATGGTGAGATTGAACCCCGAACACTGTGATGGTGAGATTTAACTCCAGATACTGTGATGGTGAGATTGAACCCCAGACACTGTGATGGTAAGATTAAACTCCAGACACTGTGATGGTAAGATTAAACCCCAGACACAGTGATGTTAAGATTAAACACCAGACACTGTGATGTTAAGATTAAAACCCAGACACTGTGACGGTAAGATTAAACCCCGGACACTGTGATGGTAAGATTAAACCCCAGACACTGTGATGTTGAGATTGAACCCCAGACGCTGTGATGAAGAGATTGAACCCCAGACACTGTGATGGTGAG
Organism: Cepaea nemoralis; assembly: GCA_014155875.1. NCBI lineage: Eukaryota > Metazoa > Mollusca > Gastropoda > Stylommatophora > Helicidae > Cepaea > Cepaea nemoralis. The sequence continues at coordinate 101,680 of JACEFZ010023124.1, read as the reverse complement.
ATTAAACCCTTAACACTGCGATGGTGAGATTGAACCACAGTCACTGTGATGGTGAGATTGAACCCCAGACACTGTGATGGTGAGATTGAATCCCAGACACTGTGATGGTGAGATTGAACGCAGACACTGTGATGATGAGATTGAACCCCAGACACTGTGATGGTGAGATTGAACCCAGACACTGTGATGGTGAGATTGAACCCCAGACACTGTGATGGTGAGATTGAATCCCAGACACTGTGATGGTGAGATTGAACGCAGACACTGTGATGATGAGATTGAACCCCAGACACTGTGATGGTGAGATTGAACCCAGACACTGTGATGGTGAGATTGAACCCCAGACACTGTGATGGTAAGATTGAACCCTTAACACTGTGATGGTGAGGTTGAACCCTGAACACTGTGATGATGAGATTGAACCCCAGACACTGTGATGGTGAGATTGAACCCAGACACTGTGATGGTGAGATTGAACCCCAGACACTGTGATGGTGAGATTGAACCCCAGACACTGTGATGGTGAGATTGAATCCCAGACACTGTGATGGTGAGATTGAACGCAGACACTGTGATGATGAGATTGAGCCCCAGACACTGTGATGGTGAGATTGAACCCAGACACTGTGATGGTGAGATTGAACCCCAGACACTGTGATGGTAAGATTGAACCCTTAACACTGTGATGGTGAGATTGAACCACAGACACTTTGATGGTGAGACTGAACCACCGACACTGTGATGGTGAGATTGAATCCCAGACACTGTGATGGTGAGATTGAACCCAGACACTGCGATGGTGAGATTGAACCCCAGACACTGTGATGGTGAGATTGAACCCCAGACACTGTGATGGTGAGGTTGAACCCTGAACACTGTGATGATGAGATTGAACCCCAGACACTGTGATGATGAGATTGAACCCCAGACACTGTGATGGTGAGATGAAACCTTACACTGTGATGGTGAGATTGAATCACAGTCACTGTGATGGTGAGATTTAACCCCAGACACTGTGATGGTGAGATTGAATCCCAGACACTGTGATGGTGAGATTGAATCCCAGACACTGTGATGGTGAGATTGAATCCCAGACACTGTGATGGTGAGATTGAACCCTTAAAACTGTGATGGTGAGATTGAATCCCAGACACTTTGATGGTGAGATTAAACCCAGACACTGTGATGGTGAGATTGAACCCCAGACACTGTGATGGTGAGATTGAACCCAGACACTGTGATGGTGAGATTGAACCCTGAACACTGTGATGGTGAGATTGAACCCCAGACACTGTGATGGTGAGATTGAACCCAGACACTGTGATGGTGGGATTGAACCCTTAAAACTGTGATGGTGAGATTGAATCCCAGACACTTTGATGGTGAGATTAAACCCAGACACTGTGATGGTGAGATTGAACCCCAGACACTGTGATGGTGAGATTGAACCCAGACACTGTGATGGTGAGATTGAACACTGAACACTGTGATGGTGAGATTGAACCCCAGACACTGTGATGGTGAGATTGAACCCAGACACTGTGATGGTGGGATTGAACCCTGAACACTGTGATGGTGAGATTGAACCCTGAACATTGTGATGGTGAGATTGAACCCCAGACACTGTGATGGTGAGATTGAACCCTGAACACTGTGATGGTGAGATTTAACCCCAGACACTGTAATGGCGAGATTGAACCCCAGACACTGTGAAGGTGAGATTGAATCCCAGACACTGTGATGGTGAGATTGAACCCAGACACTGCGATGGTGAGATTGAACCCCAGACACTGTGATGGTGAGATTGAACCCCAAACACTATGATGGTGAGATTGAACCCCAGACACCGCGATGATGAGATTGAACCTCAGACAATGTGATGGTGAGATTGAACCCAGACACTGCGATGGTAAGGCTGAATCCCAGACACTGCAATGGTAAAATTGAAACCCCGGACACTGTGATGGTAAGATTGAACACCAGACACTGTGATGATGAGATTGAATTTAGACAATGCGATGGTAAGATTAAACTCTGAGCAGTGTGATGATAAGATTGATCTCCGACCAATGTGTTGGCTAGGTGGATCCCTGGTCACTGTTCTAGCAAAATGTCATCCAGTTTCAATAGATGGCAAAATTTAATCCAAGATCAACGGATAGCAAAATTTAATCCAAGATTAATAGATGGCAACATGTAATCTTAGGTCAATAGATGGAAAAATGGACCATAGATTGATCCCAGACCAATGTAATGGCAAGATTGATCCTCAAGTGACGGAAGATTTATCACGGACCAGAGATGTATGTTTGGTACTTCCAGAACTGATCACGGACCATTGATGTTATACTTTGTACTTCCAGTTCTGATTGCGGATCAGAGATGCAATTTTTGTACTTCCAGAACTGATCACGGTCCATAGATGTATTCCTTGCCACTGAATTGGCAAAACTGACCACGGGCAACAGATATATTTCTTGCCACTGTAACAGCAAAATCGATCACAGGCCAAAGATTTATTTCTTACCACTGTAATGGCATAATTGGTCAGGGGCTAAAGATTTATTTCCGGCTATAGTGATGTCAGGATTAATCATTGACCATTGCTCAATTCCCACTCTCTTGTGATATAAAGATTAGTCATGAACCATATATTAAAGCCCGAGCGCTGTGATTCTAAGATTTAACCATTATCATTGTGATGGTAATATTGAACATCGGGCATTGTGATGGTGAGATTGAACCCCGGACACAGTGATGGTGAGATTGAACCCCGAACACTGTGATGGTGAGATTTAACTCCAGATACTGTGATGGTGAGATTGAACCCCAGACACTGTGATGGTAAGATTAAACTCCAGACACTGTGATGGTAAGATTAAACCCCAGACACAGTGATGTTAAGATTAAACACCAGACACTGTGATGTTAAGATTAAAACCCAGACACTGTGACGGTAAGATTAAACCCCGGACACTGTGATGGTAAGATTAAACCCCAGACACTGTGATGTTGAGATTGAACCCCAGACGCTGTGATGAAGAGATTGAACCCCAGACACTGTGATGGTGAGATTAAACCCTTAACACTGTGATGGTGAGATTGAACCACAGTCACTGTGATGGTGAGATTGAACCCCAGACACTGTGATGGTGAGATTGAATCCCAGACACTGTGATGGTGAGATTGAACGCAGACACTGTGATGATGAGATTGAACCCCAGACACTGTGATGGTGAGATTGAACCCAGACACTGTGATGGTGAGATTGAACCCCAGACACTGTGATGGTGAGATTGAATCCCAGACACTGTGATGGTGAGATTGAACGCAGACACTGTGATGATGAGATTGAACCCCAGACACTGTGATGGTGAGATTGAACCCAGACACTGTGATGGTGAGATTGAACCCCAGACACTGTGATGGTAAGATTGAACCCTTAACACTGTGATGGTGAGATTGAACCACAGACACTTTGATGGTGAGACTGAACCACAGACACTGTGATGGTGAGATTGAACCCCAGACACTGTGATGGTGAGATTGAACCACAGTCACTGTGATGGTGAGATTGAATCCCAGACACTGTGATGGTGAGATTGAATCCCAGACACTGTGATGGTGAGATTAAACCCAGACACTGCGATGGTGAGATTGAACCCCAGACACTGTGATGGTGAGATTGAACCCAGACACTGTGATGGTGAGATTGAACCCTGAACACTGTGATGGTGAGATTGAACCCCAGACACTGTGATGGTGAGATTGAACCCAGAGACTGTGATGGTGAGATTGAACCCTGAACACTGTGATGGTGAGATTGAACACCAGACACTGTGATGGTGAGATTGAACCCTGAACACTGTGATGGTGAGATTGAACCCCAGACTCTGTGATGGTGAGATTGAACCCCAGACACTGTGATGGTGAGATTGAACCCAGACACTGTGATGGTGAGATTGAACCCAGATACTGCGATGGTGAGATTGAACCCCAGACACTGTGATGGTGAGATTGAACCACAGACACTCTGATTGTGAGATCGAACCCTGAACACTGTGATGGTGAGATTGAACCCCAGACACTGTGATGGTGAGATTGAACCCCAGACACTGTGATGGTGAGATCGATCCCTTAACACTGTGATGGTGAGATTGAACCCCAGACACTATGATGGTGAGATTGAACACCAGACACTGTGATGATGAGATTGAACCCCAGACACTGTGATGGTGAGATTGAATTTAGACAATGCGATGGTAAGATTAAACCCCGGACACTGTGATGGTAAGATTGAATCCAAGATACTGCGAAGGTAAGATTGAAACCCAGGACACTGTGATGGTAAGATTGAATCCCGGACACTGCGATGGTAAGATTGATTCCTAGACACTGCGATGGTAAGATTTAATCCCGGACACTGTGATGATAAGATATATCCTGGGACACTGTAGTTCCAAGCTAGTCCCCTGTTGACTGTCACGGCCAATTTCGGAACTTTAACTAATTTTATACTAGTCAAGCTATTTGCCACACGAAGAACAGTAGCATCCATTTAACTTTCTTTACTCCCTCAAGCACACACATTTCTTTCTTTCAATTATTATGTCCTACTTGATATTTTGAACGATTCTGTTCTGTGAGTTATTTTAAACGTTTCTGTCCTCATCATTATAATCAAGTGCCCTGCCATCTGACGCAGGCGTTCATGTCTCGTCACAGATCTCGGTCTTTGGTGTTCTGGATCTACTCTGCTGATAATGTTTCTCCATGCCACCGTCTCAGTCCAACCAGTATCATTTCTCTTGGTATGCATCTGCCTCTCTTCCCCTCGATCGGTCCAGTTGTCACGATGTTCTCCAGTGCCTCTCTTCTCATCATCGTAAAAATGGCCGTTTGTCTCTTTTGTATTGTTGTATATAATGTTCTAGTTACATTAGCCTCTTTCAGGTAATCGTTGATAATTTCTCTGGCAGTCTAAGGAATTCCAATCATTCGTTTCAGGAACCACATCTCTGTTGCTCTAAAGATCTTCTTAATTTGTTCATTTACATTCCATGATTCATTGCCATACAGCAAAACTGGTTCTGTATGTTTAACGGTTATGTCTTAGTCTCTGCTTATACTCATTTAGTCTCATTAGTTATTGCTTAATCTACTTCTGATTTAAAGTGTTAGTCCTAAAAAAAAGAAACATTATAATTCACAGGAAATTGAACATTCTAATGTTAAAAGCTTTAACGCTCGGGAGGAAAACATACGGGAGACCGTGTTCCTCTGTTGACACTACCGAAGTAGTCATAACAGGAAAACGCACGGGAGACCGTGTATCTCCGTTGACAATACCGATGTAGTCACAACAGTAAAAACGTACGGGAGACCGTTTACCTTCGTCTACGCTACCGAAGTAATCACAACAGGAAATCGCACGGGAGACCGTGTACCTTCATCTAAACTACCGAAGTAGTCACAACAGAAAATTCACGGGAGAAAGTGTACCTTCGTCTACACTACCGAAATAGTCACAACAGGAAATAGCGCGGGAGACCGTGTATCTCCGTTGATAATACCGAAGTAGTCACAACATAAAAACGCACGGGGGAACGTGTACCTTAATCTACACTACCGAAGAAGTCACAACAGAAAAACGCACGGGGAAACGTGTACCTTGATCTACACTACCGAAGTAGTCACAACAGAAAAACGCACGGGGGAACGTGAACCTTCATGTACTCTACCGAAGCAGTCACAACAAGAAAATGCACGTGAGACCGTGTACCTCCATCAAGAATACCGAAGTAATCATTATTTGAACATAACCGACGACTGCATACAGATGATTCTCTTCAATAAATGAAGCCGGATTAATATTGCACATGTTATGTATTTCTTCCTAGTTGTTATAATAGCTAGACTGCGTCACATGTTTAAACTCCAACACTTTAACAAACCAGCCGTGACATTATGTAAGTGTATAATAAAACTATGGCCTATTTACCTTCTTCTAGTCAGTCAGTCGAGAGATTGACCTTACTGCGCATTCAACCAGTTAGTTCGGTACCTCCATCTTCTCCAAAGTATCTTCCTCAGATTGTTATGGCTGACAACACCATTTGTGTGTTGTGCTGAATATTATTTTTTGGCCACCTGCATAAATATTTTATCTGGCTTCATCCCCTTTCACTTGATGTTTTGTAGTCTGGTCAAGATTGCAGATTCACATTTCACGCTTGATTCGTTTAATATTGTCCAGTCCATTGCTCGTAAGCTTGTCACAGTAAGCCTATCAGCTTGTTTATTTCCACTTACATTCGCGTAGTCTGGCACACAAAATAAAGGTAATTTTGTAAGCAATGACCTCTTTAAAGCCTCTACCCGCTGTCGTCTAGTACAGCCCATATCGAACTTCTTGACGACAATACTCGATGGGTCACTGAGAAAATAAGCCTGAGTGAAGGTCTATGTCTCCAGCCAGGATCTTGCTTTAGATACTACCATGGTCTCCATAGGCAGACTTCTTCTTGTCAAAGCAAAGACACGCCTTCTCATCACACATGATATTTTGTTTTGGTCGTCAGTTTTGGCCACATGTTCTGATTTGCGTTTTGCAGCCATTTCCAAAGATGATGATTATGCATGTCACGGCTTCATCCTCTTTTACATCATGTATGTAGCTCTTTCCCTGTCTTTCTTTCCCTAAAATTATCCTTTTGTCGCGACATGTTCCAGTTTATCTTTCTCATGACGTGTCCAAACATGTAGATTGCCTACTTCTGATACATATAACCAATTCTATTTGTGAGTAGATTGCTTTCATAACATCTTCATTATTCTGCTGTGCTCCACATATTAAATCCCGGAATTCTTTTGCCATGTCCCAACCCACCTTACAGTGGCACAGGGGTTTGCTTGTTCAAATGACCCCCCACCTCCTCGCCCCCGAAAAAACTGCTAGTTGAAGCTGGAGCCGGATGTACAGAACTTAATGAAATTATGCAACGCAATTCACATTATAATGAACCCATGTCCGTTTGTGGAGATTATGTTTCCCAGCTGTACGTTCAGCTTGATCATATTGTTCTCTCTAACCAAAGAACAGGGGAATGTTATCACTCTCTCCACTTCTAGTGTGATACATGTTTGAATGTAGCTTTTCCTGTTACTAATGGTGTTTGTGTGTGTGTGTGTGTGTGTGTGTGTGTGTGTGTGTGCGTGCGCGTGTGTGTGTGTGTGTGTGTGCACGCGAGTGTGTTTTTTGTAACCTGCTAGCTCTGTTGTTATAATGTATATATACTACTTTTATTATTTTAAAAAAATTGCGTCTTTGTTAACTTTTTTATGAAACTTCATTTGTTACACTAGTCGTTATTGTTATAAGTGTAATTTCGTGAATAAAAAAAAAATGCTGACATTTTACAACATCTGAACACCGAAGAAAACTGAATCATAAGCAACATCATGTCACGTAAACTGTAATACTTTGGCTATATGAAACATATCAATGGCGAATGTGTATAGTAAATACATGTTTGTTGTCAATAGCTTATGCAGAGACACAAGTTGTGTAATAATAACTTAGTACACTTGCATACGATCATGCTGGTCCAAGCAGTTCAAGTCCCAGTGGTTGCCAGATTTGAACTGATCAAGTTGTTCTTTTGAAGTAAATGGACATTTTACAAGCTTTGAAAATCTTGGCTCCATAGTCAACGAATCTTAAATAAATAAGTCAGTAGAATTATCTCGGAACAGCCTTAAGATCTGATGAAAGATGCCTCGAAGAGATTAAGACAAGAATCGCCATGGCAAAGCTAGCTTTTTGCAAGATGGAAAACATACTGACCAATAAAAACATGCCAAGTGCAACGAGAAAAAGAGTGTTGAACTGTACTTTTGTATGGATGTGAAGCGTGCACAATGAGCAGTCAAATTGAAAAACATCTAATGGCTGTGGAAATGTGGTTTCTGAAGAAAATGCAAAGAATACCATGGACAGAAATAAACACCAATGACCAAGTCCTATAAGAAATAAATGAAAACCGTAAAGTGATTACATAAATTAGACGCAGAAAATCGCATTTTTGGGGTCACATTATGAGAAGAAATAAATTGGAGATTCTGGTGACAACTGGCAAGATGATGGAAAAGGAAAAAAAAATGGAAGTCAGAGAAGTAAATACCCTAATGGCTTGACCACGTGGTATGGACAAGAACACAGAGTTGATCCACGACTCTGGTGATCAAGTGAGGTAGCGAAACATGACCACCCTCGCTTATCGTCATGGCACATGATGATGATGACAACTGACGTTGTCTTAAAGTGTGTACACTGTCTTGTCTAACAACATCTGACATGCATGAGGACATGAATCAGGACATGCATCACATAAAGACGAGCAACAATTCAAATATGTTCTAATGTGTGAGATAAAACAACAACAGCCTTGACTCTTGGTCTAAAACATGGCTTATTTTGATCATCTAAAATGTCTTTGTCGGTTAAAAGCTTTATTAATCCCATCACATGAGACTGCCGTGTTAAGCGTCGATAATTTATTAGAACTACTGTGTTTTATGCTATAATTTCAATCTGAAACGTCCCAGAATAGAATTGCAATGATCGTTTGGAGAGGCTACGCTACTTTTGTCTAGTGGTAACATGTAATGACTCCGTGTTTAAAATGTTTATCAAGATGCTATTGTGGGGATGCTGACTTAAGGATGGTACTGCTGACAATAATTACTTGAAATAATGGCTCGTACACACAAGAATATGGCAGATTATCAAGCTTAAGGATCAAGATAGACTAACGGCGGCAGTTAGTATAACATTTATTGCTAGAGGATGTACTTCGTATATGCTCACACAACAAGCTAAGATACTCATAGTCACAATAGACAGTCGTACTTATCTACCTCTCAGATATAGGCACACTTCTCCATGTGATCAAAGTGTGTAATCTTCTGCAAAGTCTGTTCAAGTCACGCTTCTGCAACCTCCGTCTCCTGAGTAGATAGTGCAGTCGTCAGCGAAGAGATCGCAGAGATAGCCAGATTCAGGAGTAGATCGTTACTGTACACAGACAAAAAGTAGATGTCCAGAAAGTGAACTATGTGGAACACCTGCATCAATGATGGAACACTATGTCAAGGAATCATGAAGGAATACAGTTTGTTGCCTATTTCAGGGGGGGGGGGGGGGGGGAGATGTGATCATGCTAACGAGATTCAATTTCAGCTTCAGATCTTGCAGCTTCCATGTCAAGATTATGTGCCTAACATTGCGAATGTGTTTGTTTTATTTAAAGAAAGTGAGGACGGGGCCGGATAATCCCCCGTCATTGATGCGTCAGCGCAGACTGTCTGCCATTGAAAAAAAAAAAAAAACAACAACAACATAAGGAATTTGTTATCTGGTTGGTTATTTGTGTGTGTTGTTGTTGGTGAATCCACTGGAAAACTTAATTGTAAGCCTAAGTTACATGCATTGTCCTTCAGGTTTTTCTGGTCCTCAAAATGACTTGCCTCTATCGGACGGAGGTTTGGCGCAGAGACATATTTCACAACCCGGTACCCATGTGTCGTCCCCACGGTGTTGCAGAGTTCTCATTGCCTTCTCCACGCTTAGAAACTATCGAAGCGTGCAAGACTGGTACTTGTCCTTCACTGGGATGTCAACAGACCAGGTTTTAGTCCCGCACGGCGGCCTCTGTGGGGAAGTGATTAAGCCGTCACGCGAAGGTATTGGGTTCGAATGCGGACTCTTTCATTCGGTTCATGAGTGCAATGTTCTCGGAGACTCCTGGGGGTCGTCGCTGGAGATATGGAGTTTCGTGCTTTCTGCTATGCTTTCGGCAGGCCACCCTGTGGAAAGAGACCGAGCCATGTGTAATAAAACCCTATGCAATGAAGTCAACCCTTTCACCTGCAGATCCTTTAAACGCTTTAGTACGACACCGGCTCCGTGGCGAAGGTATTACGGACGAGGTTCGTAATCCCGCATACCCGCGTTCAAAACACAGCTGAAGACGATTGATTGATTGATTGATTGATTTAGGAACCGACATCACAGCATTCGGGACATTCCCATAAGCGCTACGTCCCCATCCTCAGCAGCCAGCGATGAGTTCCAACACTAATAGCTGAAGACGATTTGACAGCATACCGTCTTGCGTTGGTTTTTTTTTACGAAATGGTATGTATGCCGGTCGTTCAGAAAGATATGGAAACTACTGAACGTAAACTTGCCATGAGATAACAATATCAAAAAAAAAATGCTGGTGTTGACTGTGATGTCCTGTAAAGGATATGCAACTAATTTTTAGTGCAGCACATACAGACTGGCAGAGAGCAGGCCTAAGTTGTAAATGTTACATCCATGGGCTTTAGGTATTTCATTGGCAACAGACTCCGCCCCAACGCCCAGAGAAGAAAGCAATCACGTTGCTGTACATGTAGATAGGATAGCGAGATGTGAGCAGTATCTTAGTATGTATTAACAATAGGAAACTGGGGTGATTGAGTTGTTAGAACATCCGTTTAGTAACACACACTGTGCCGTGGCGAAGGACTTACGAGCGCGCTTCGCAATACCGTAAATCGCGCTCGAAACTAAGCTGTAGTCGATTCGGAAGCAAACCGCTTTGTATTGGTTTTCATAGAATGGTATGAGCGTCGATCGTTCAGAAAGCAATGGCAAGCTACTGAATGTAACCTTGCCTAGTAAATCACAAACAACCAACAATGCTGGGGTTTACTGCAACGTTCTGTAAGTTAATTAATTTTAACTAACTTTAGTAGGACAGTTGTCTTGAGGTCAGTATCAATGTGCAGCCTAATGAGTGGTTTTTTTTTTTTGTGTGGCAATAATACGGAGCTGTTTTGTGGAGGATTTAGGATGCTTGTGTTTATATATCCAGTGACTCTTGGTAAGTCTCGGGGATTCTGTCTATGGGAGGTGACATGAAAATGGTGATTGTACACGGCGAGGTAACTGTTTGGACAAGCTGCCGTTATTCCTGATACAGGAATACCCTCCCCGCAGATAAAATCAATAGTACAAACTGTGGTAATGATGGTTGTTTTTCATCATCGTCGCCATCATCATCATCATCATCATCATCATCATCATCATCATCATCATCATCATCATCATCATCATCATCACCATCATCGTCATCGTCATCATCATCATCATCATCATCATCATCATCATCATCATCATCATCATCATCATCATCATCATCATCGTCGTCGTCGTCGTCGTCATCATCATCATCATCATCATCATCATCATCATCATCATCATCATCATTGGATGTTCAATGTTTCCTTTCCTAAATGATCAGACTTCCCAGATTCTTGGATCAGGTCTGTGCTATTGTCCTGATTATGCCATGCGCCGAGCCTTATGTTCTACTCTTTGACTTCCCTTTGATCTCACCCCCATCTATTTTATCGTTGATCACTAAACATTAAAGTTAATTTCACCTCATAATGTGAAAATAAAAATGTCGTCTTTTACGTCTAATGTCTCTAAATGATTGACGGTGTTAATTTGTTTCTTGAAAACTATCGCATTCCTTTTATGTCATTTCAAAGTATTTTTTGCATTTCCCCCAGAAATCTACTGCCAATGGATGCTCCTCAGCTTAAATGCTTAGACTTTTCTTGAATATCAAGAAAACAGAAACAATGGTTACGTTAAAGAGATGCTAATCCATATGTGACACAAACTCTTTTGTACCAAACGAAGATTGGTCGTTGTCTAAATCATACTGCTCCTTCTATATTACTGCAGTGTGGACGCTGAGCTAGCCACCTGTCTCACACCACAAGTCACCACTGCAACATACATCAACCAGTCAGTGAACCCGATTGAGTATGCGCACATAATATCCATTTAATGCTGAATTAACACGGAACCACACAACATATAAATCCAGGACCAATAATTCTCTCAGAATATATCTTCATCACAACCGAACACTCGACTAACACTGTCTTCTCAAAGCCTACATAATCTCATCCACCACGACAGTTTACTAGCAACTCTCCCGGCCCAAACTCCACTGTCCAAACTATCCGACCCTCTCTCGGTCTAAACTTCAACTGTCCCCGTCAATGTTTTTCACTCTCTTTTTAACCCTTCTTTGCAGCCCTCTGCCCCACAACCTTCCCCGTTTATCTTCTTATTTTTCCTTTCCGGGAATGCCCTTTCACCCCGTCAACTTGTTTATATTGTAGCATCATTCAAGGACACTCACCTTAATGATAGTGAACCCAGGCATGTGTCAATATGTTTGTGTATTCTCATCTGTCATATTATCAGTTGAATACCATTTGATTTTATCATGTGTAATATAAACTTATGAACATTACTGTAGTTTGAGTGCGAGAGTCAGTGAGTGTGAATGAGAGACAGAATGAGTGAGCGTGAGAGTGAATGTGTGTGTGTGCGTGTGTCTGTCTCTGTGTATCTCTGTGTGTGGGAGCATCACTGTTTTTTTTTACGTCACACACTGTATATGTACACATTTTTCTCCATGCTTTACATTTTTATGAGACAGCTCACGACAAGTGTCAGTGTATGTGTGTGTGAGTAAAGTGTATGAGTTTGATCATACTAGTTTCAATGCTAACGTGAGGCATTATGTATGTGTCTAGATGTTAGGATGTTTGAGTGTGTGTGTGTGGAGGATGTGTGTGAGTGTAGGGATGTGTGTGTGTGTGTGGGGGGGGGATGTGTGGATGGGGTATGTGTTTTGATATGTTGGGGTGTGTGGGATTTGGTGGGTTGTGAGATTTGTGGGTGCTGGTGGGATGTGTGGATGGATGTGTTTGGGTGAAAATAGGGGTGTGGGAATGGGTGTGGGAGATGTGTGTATGGGTGGAGGATGTGTGTATTCGACGGGTTCGGGGGATGTGTGTATGGGTGGGGGATATGTGTGGGTGGGTGGGGGTGTGTGGATTGTTTGGGGAAAGTATGTGTGGGTGGTGGGGTTGTGTGGGTAGGGGATGTGTGTGGGTGGATTGGGGATGAAAGGGTGGGTGGGGAGAAGGGTATGGTGTGTGGGTTGGGGATATGTGTGTGGTGTATTGGTGGGGATCTGTGTATGGTGTCTGGGTGGGGGTATGTTTGTGGTGGGTGGGTGAGGATATGTCTGTGGGTGGGATAGTGTGTTACGTGTGGGTGGGGTGTGATGGATGCAGGGAATGTGTGTATGGGTGGGGGATATGTGTGGGTGAGTTGGGGATGTGTGGGTGGTTGGGGGAAAGTATGTGTGGGTGGCGAGGGTGTGTGGGTGGGGGATGTGTGCGTGGGTGTGAGTATGTGAGTGGCAAAGGGATGTGTCATGGGTGAGGGATGTGTTTGTGTTGGAGCGGGATGCGTGAGGGGGTGGATGAAGTATGTGTGGGTGGTGGGGTTGTGTGGGTAGAGGGATGTGTTTGTGTCGGATCGGGATGCGTGAGGGGGTGATGGATGTGTGTGGGTGGGGATATGTGTGATCGAGAGATGTTTGGTTAGGAGATAGGTGGTTGTGGGTGGGTGTTTGGCAGTGTGTGGGTGCATAGTGGAGGATGTGTGGGTGAGTGAGTGAGTGTGTGTTGGTGGATGGGTGGGGAATGCGTCTGTGGGTTGGGAGATGTGTGTGGTGTGTTAGTTGGGGATATGTGTGTGGTGTGTGGGTGGGAGATGTGTGTGTGGGTAGGGATTTGTGTAGTGTGTGGGTGGGGTATGTGCGGGGTGGGTGGTTGAGGGTATCTGTGTGGGTGTGGGTGGTGATATTGTGTGGTATGTGGGTGGGGGATATGTGTGTGGTTTGTATGTGGGGGATATGTGGTGGTATGTGGGCGTGGGATGTGTGGGTGGGGAATATGTATGTGTGTTGTATGTGGGTTGGAATATTGTGTGGGTGTGGGATGTGTGTGGTTTGCGGGTGGAGGATATGTGTGTGGTGGTAGATGTGGGTTAGGGCATGTGTGGGTGGGTGGAGGATGAATGTGTGGGTGGTAGGGTGCGTGTGTGAGTGGATTATGGATGTATAGGTGATTAGGGAGGTGTGTGTGTGGGGGGGGGGTGTAGGGAGATGTCAGTTCGTAGGGATGTGTGTTTATGATTTGGGGATGTGTGAGTTGATGCACGATGCGTGTGGGTGGGGAATATGTGGTCGATGGAGGTGTGGTTGTGGGATGTGCGGTTGAGGGTGTGGGTGGGTGGGTAGAGGATGTGTGCCCATGTGTGTGTGGGTTAGGATGTGTATGTGGAAGGCCGCGGGATGTACGTATTGGTGGGGGATGTTTGTGTGGGTGGTGAGTGTGTTTGGATTGGGGGAACGGGTGAGGGCAGTGTGTGTGGGTGGGGGATGTGCGGAAGGGGGATAGGTCGGCTGGTGGGGTATATATGTGTCCCTGGGTGTGTGTGTGTGTGGGTTGTGGTGTGTGTATGGCTCGGGTGATGTATGGGTAGGTGGGAGATGGGCCTCGTGGTAATTTGCCTTGTTAATGTTGACAACATTTATTTCACAATGTGTTTTTTTTTCCTTATGTGAATGTATAACGCAATTCTTGAACGAAAGATGAGTGATTGGAAGGGCCGAATGTAAGACGGGCCTGCGTACCCAATTTGTGACCCTTTTAAAATAAAGTTGATTTGATTTGATTTGTTTCACTTGCATACAACAGTTTAGATTTACATTGTGACATTTCTTTCTTATTGGAGAAGACCATTCTTTCTGGCCATATTTCTTTTTCTTGACAAATTAATTCCAACCATAATTTCCCACCATGTACAATTGGTTCGCTGCTAAACGCTGAACGCTGCAATCCTATTTGTTATCTGCAATTATATTGTAACATCTGAATATCTTATATGGTTGGTGTTATGGCATCCGATCGCTATTCCTTTCACATCTCCTACATTTCTCATAATATTGTTCACTATATAGGTGACATTTTTGGAGACCTTTCACAATCCTACCGCACAACCATCTTGACTGATTGGTATTGATCTACTTCTTTATCAATCTTTATGACAGGTATCTTGCTGTTTCTAATATATTTTCTTAATAAGTCAAAGAGCATACTTGTCGCTTTGGAGATCTGGAAGCATCGTTACAATTTCGATGTGTCATACTCTAAAGAAAGACTTATTGATTGATCGATTGATTGATTGATTGACTGATTGATTGACTGATTGATTTAGGAACCGACATCACAGCATTCGGGGCATTCCCATAAGCGCTCCGTCCCCATCCTCAGCAGCCAGCGAAGAGTTCCAACACTAATAGTACCAGTAGCAATCTGATTATATGTCCGTCTCGCCTTTCCTCTGAGCGTCGATCGTCGGCCAGATCCCCTCGTCACCCCTCGCTGTGGCATTCTTGCCAGACCATGGTGATCCATTTGCTCCTCCGAGGTGTACACGTGCTCCCACAAGGCCGCAACCACGTCTTCCTTATCATGCATCAATACTCCACCAAGTTTTGCAGAGCCAGCCAATCTGTCCGCCTGTTCATTCCCCAGCACACCAGCATGCCCCGGAGAAAAGATCCAGACGATGCTTGTCACCCGTGACTTCCGAAGCGAAGCAAGCCACTCTGCACGAAGCTTGCCTGTCCTCACCCTACTCAGCATGCTTACTGAGTCAGTTACAATCACGATATGTGTGTATCGTATTCTCCATCCAGCGGAAAGCTGCACTGACCGCCTCCACCTCCATTCTTAAGCTAGATGTTGTGGTATCATATGCCAGGCTCTCCTGCACCAAACGGCGACCATTAGCTTTTGCTAAGAACCCCCAGGCACTTCTCCTGCCTCTCAACACCGAACCATCTGTGTATATAATCACATCACCCGGGCGAGCATTATCCTGAATTAGTTGCTGGATTTCCACTTCCGTGGCCCCTGCTGGCCACTCCCTGCACTCCCGGCTCAATGTGATTATAACTTTGCACAAGTCTGACTGCTCCGCTGGCACTCTGACCCACTCCTCTCCTCGCCTAATGTTCTCCAAGATGCACACCTGTCTGATCGTATCCTCCGCCTGAGCCATCCATGATTTCCCTCTTATCAGTCGCTGACCCTTAACTACGTCCAGCGCCTCATGCAACGGGTGATCTGTGTCAGCAACTACTCTGAGGTATGCCTTCGCCTGCATCACCTTGAGCCTACCAGCAACAGTCGGCAAACCAAGGATGTAACGCATACACACGACTGGGGTGTCTCTGGTGCATCCCAGAATGACCCGCATAGCTTCGTTCTGTATGCGCTCTAATTTCACCAATTGACACTTTGAGACAGTGAGCAGTCCTAGTCCATAATCAATCACTGAGAGAATCAAGTGCTGGTATAGTGTGAAAAGCATTCTCTGCTCTGTGTCCATTGCAGCCATAGTTTTAAGTGCATTGAGTCCCTTTTGAGATCTTGTCACAACCGACTCCACATGGTCCTTGAAGGACAGGCTCCTGTCAAATGTGATTCCCAGATACTTCAGTTTGTTCTCTCTGTTGACGCTTCTACCATCTATCGTGAGGCTTGGGACATCAGTTCTCACAATCCTGTTGTCCAGAGAGCACCACAAAACAGCTGCCTTTTCCGGGTGGATGACAGCACTCATTTCAGTGCAACTGTCAATCACTTTGACTACTGTCGCCTGTAGCTCCTGTGCTGTTTGCTCTCTATCTCTCCCTTGCCTATATGCAAGAATATCATCTGCAAATGTTAGTATCCTTCCAACCCCTGGTGCTTCTAGGTTTGCAATCTTGCTCGTATACACGTTAAAGAGCACCGGTGAGATTGCAGATCCCTGTGGCAGTCCCGGGGTTAAAATATGTGGCTCTGAGGTCCATGCACCCAGACGGAGAGCAACCCGACGAGAATGCAGGACGGCTGCTATCCAGTTCACCAACCAGGGATTTACCCCCTTCTCCATCAGTGCGGTCATCAAAATATCATAGCGAACTCTGTTGTACGCATCCTCGAGATCAAGCGCTGCCGCCATCGTTTCCTGTCTACTCTGGAACCCCTCAAAAACGTCAAAGGCAAAAGTGGCTGCATTTGACCAGGTATCTTTTCCTGGCCTGTAGCTCCCCAGGCCTCTTGGAAGAAGCTTCCCCTTTCCAAAAACTCTTGCAGCATGACAGCGACTATCTTCTCTAAAACCTTCCCAAATGTATTTTGAAGGGTGATGATCCTAAAGCCGTTAAGCTTTGAATGATCCTTGAATGGTTTTGGGAGAGGGATGAGATAGCTATGTAACCAATCCTGCGGTACTGATGCTGTCCTAATGCTTTGGTTAAAGCAGAGACTTCGTAGGGTCAATGAAATAAACACATAGAGCTTTGTTTACTTCTATATTAAGCTCTTATAATGTTCTCAGCAAACCACATCATTTATTGAGCCCTTGTCTAGTTGTTTTCTATATTCCTTTCAACTATAGACGCCAGTGAATTTTCTTGGAAAATAAGCTGTGAGGCATAGTGATTACTTGTCCTACTTCATATAAGCATCGAAGACCTGATGCAGCAATGCCCACCTGAACACCTACCTGATACATCTATGCAGTGGCGTGCAGAGGTTTTTAGATGCCCGGGGCTAACCCCTTGATTGGATGCCCCTAAGTTGTTCTTTCCCTAATTCATTCCCCCTCCCCTCCCACTGCACTGTGCTGCCCAACTCTCCCTAATTGGGTGCCCTAGCCCGGCTGGATGCCCGGGGCCGTCGCACCCCCTGCACTCCCCTTTGCACGCCACTACATCTATGTCTACATTGAACATCTACCTGATGCAGCAATGCCCACATGAACACCGACCTGATGCAGCAATGCTCACATGAACACGTACCTGATGCAGCAATGCCCACAAGAACACCGACCTGATGCAGCAATGCCCATATGAACACCTACTTGATGCAGCAATGCCCACATGAACACCTACCTGATGCAGCAATGCCAACATGAACATCTACTTGATGCAGCAATGCCAACATGAACATCTACTTGATGCAGCAATGCCAACATGAACATCTACTTGATGCAGCAATGCCCACATGAACATCTACTTGATGCAGCAATGCCAACATGAACATCTACTTGATGCAGCAATGCCAACATGAACATCTACTTGATGCAGCAATGCCAACATGAACATCTACTTGATGCAGCAATGCCAACATGAACACCTACCTGATGCAGCAATGCCAACATGAACATCTACTTGATGCAGCAATGCCAACATGAACATCTACTTGATGCAGCAATGCCAACATGAACATCTACTTGATGCAGCAATGCCCACATGAACATCTACTTGATGCAGCAATGCCAACATGAACATCTACTTGATGCAGCAATGCCAACATGAACATCTACTTGATGCAGCAATGCCCACATGAACATCTACTTGATGCAGCAATGCCAACATGAACATCTACTTGATGCAGCAATGCCAACATGAACACCTACCTGATGCAGCAATGCCAACATGAACACCTACCTGATGCAGCAATGCCAACATGAACACCTACCTGATGCAGCAATGCCAACATGAACATCTACTTGATGCAGCAATGCCAACATGAACATCTACTTGATGCAGCAATGCCAACATGAACATCTACTTGATGCAGCAATGCCCACATGAACACCTACCTGATGCAGCAATGCCCACATGAACATCTACTTGATGCAGCAATGCCCACATGAACACCTACCTGATGCAGTAATGCCAACATGAACACCTACCTGATGCAGTAATGCCAACATGAACACCTACTTGATGCAGCAATGCCAACATGAACATCTACTTGATGCAGCAATGCCAACATGAACACCTACTTGATGCAGCAATGCCCACATGAACATCTACTTGATGCAGCAATGCCCACATGAACACCTACCTGATGCAGCAATGCCAACATGAACAACTACTTGATGCAGCAATGCCAACATGAACATCTACTTGATGCAGCAATGCCAACATGAACATCTACCTGATGCAGCAATGCCCACATGAACATCTACTTGATGCAGCAATGCCCACATGAACATCTACCTGATGCAGCAATGCCAACATGAACATCTACCTGATGCAGCAATGCCCACATGAACATCTACTTGATGCAGCAATGCCAACATGAACATCTACCTGATGCAGCAATGCCCACATGAACATCTACCTGATGCAGCAATGCCAACATGAACACCTACCTGATGCAGCAATGCCAACATGAACATCTACTTGATGCAGCAATGCCCACATGAACACCTACTTGATGCAGCAATGCCCACATGAACATCTACTTGATGCAGCAATGCCAACATGAACACCTACTTGATGCAGCAATGCCAACATAAACACCTACTTGATGCAGCAATGCCCACATGAACATCTACCTGATGCAGCAATGCCAACATAAACACCTACTTGATGCAGCAATGCCCACATGAACATCTACTTGATGCAGCAATGCCAACATGAACATCTACCTGATGCAGCAATGCCAACATGAACATCTACCTGATGCAGCAATGCCCACATGAACATCTACTTGATGCAGCAATGCCAACATGAACATCTACCTGATGCAGCAATGCCAACATGAACATCTACTTGATGCAGCAATGCCCACATGAACATCTACCTGATGCAGCAATGCCCACATGAACACCTACCTGATGCAGCAATGCCAACATGAACACCTACCTGATGCAGCAATGCCCACATGAACAACTACCTGATGCAGCAATGCCCACATGAACACCTACCTGATGCAGCAATGCCAACATGAACACCTACTTGATGCAGCAATGCCCACATGAACACCTACTTGATG
The DNA here is from genome assembly GCA_014155875.1 of Cepaea nemoralis. NCBI lineage: Eukaryota > Metazoa > Mollusca > Gastropoda > Stylommatophora > Helicidae > Cepaea > Cepaea nemoralis. The sequence goes on along the minus strand of JACEFZ010023124.1, from coordinate 81,844 downwards.
CAGTAATGCCAACATGAACACCTACCTGATGCAGCAATGCCAACATGAACACCTACCTGATGCAGCAATGCCAACATGAACATCTACTTGATGCAGTAATGCCAACATGAACACCTACTTGATGCAGCAATGCCAACATAAACATCTACTTGATGCAGCAATGCCCACATGAACACCTACTTGATGCAGCAATGCCAACATGAACATCTACTTGATGCAGTAATGCCAACATGAACACCTACTTGATGCAGCAATGCCAACATGAACACCTACCTGATGCAGCAATGCCAACATAAACATCTACTTGATGCAGCAATGCCCACATGAACACCTACCTGATGCAGTAATGCCAACATGAACACCTACCTGATGCAGCAATGCCAACATAAACATCTACTTGATGCAGCAATGCCAACATGAACATCTACTTGATGCAGCAATGTCGACATGAACACCTACCTGATGCAGCAATGCCAACATAAACATCTACTTGATGCAGCAATGTCGACATGAACACCTACCTGATGCAGCAATGCCAACATAAACATCTACTTGATGCAGCAATGCCCACATGAACACCTACCTGATGCAGTAATGCCAACATGAACACCTACCTGATGCAGTAATGCCAACATGAACACCTACTTGATGCAGCAATGCCAACATGAACACCTACTTGATGCAGTAATGCCAACATGAACACCTACTTGATGCAGCAATGCCAACATGAACACCTACTTGATGCAGCAATGCCAACATGAACACCTACTTGATGCAGTAATGCCAACATGAACACTACTTGATGCAGCAATGCCAACAGGAACACCTACTTGATGCAGTAATGCCACATGAACACTACTTGATGCGTAATGCCAACATGAACACCTACTTGATGCAGTAATGCCAACATGAACACCTACTTGATGCAGTAATGCCAACATGAACACCTACTTGATGCAGCAATGCCAACATGAACACCTACTTGATGCAGTAATGCCAACATGAACACCTACTTGATGCAGTAATGCCAACATGAACACCTACCTGATGCAGCAATGCCAACATGAACACCTACTTGATGCAGCAATGCCAACATGAACACCTACCTGATGCAGTAATGCCAACATGAACACCTACCTGATGCAGCAATGCCAACATGAACACCTACTTGATGCAGCAATGCCAACATGAACACCTACCTGATGCAGCAATGCCAACATGAACACCTACCTGATGCAGCAATGCCAACATGAACATCTACTTGATGCAGCAATGCCCACATGAACACCTACTTGATGCAGCAATGCCAACATGAACACCTACTTGATGCAGCAATGCCAACATGAACACCTACCTGATGCAGCAATGCCAACATGAACATCTACTTGATGCAGCAATGCCCACATGAACATCTACTTGATGCAGCAATGCCAACATGAACACCTACCTGATGCAGTAATGCCAACATAAACATCTACTTGATGCAGCAATGCCAACATAAACATCTACTTGATGCAGCAATGCCCACATGAACACCTACCTGATGCAGTAATGCCAACATGAACACCTACCTGATGCAGCAATGCCAACATAAACATCTACTTGATGCAGCAATGCCCACATGAACACCTACCTGATGCAGCAATGCCAACATAAACATCTACTTGATGCAGCAATGCCCACATGAACACCTACCTGATGCAGCAATGCCAACATAAACATCTACTTGATGCAGCAATGCCCACATGAACACCTACCTGATGCAGCAATGCCCACATGAACACCTACCTGATGCAGTAATGCCAACATGAACACCTACCTGATGCAGCAATGCCAACATAAACACCTACTTGATGCAGCAATGCCAACATGAACATCTACTTGATGCAGCAATGCCAACATGAACACCTACCTGATGCAGTAATGCCAACATGAACACCTACCTGATGCAGCAATGCCCACATGAACACCTACTTGATGCAGCAATGCCAACATGAACACCTACCCGATGCAGCAATGTCGACATGAACATCTACCCATCATCATGTAGCATATCATTTTCAGAACGTGGCTCTCATGACGGTCCTCAGAAAAATGTATCGACCCATGGCAAGTTCTTCTGCCCCATGCATCCTCATGCCCAATGTCTGCAATGTCCTGTGTTCATCTTTGTGCTGTTTGACCCATTTCTTCTTGCAGCAACCATGGCTTCCGCCATTGTTCTCTCTAAGCCACTGTGATGTTAAACACGACCAAAGCACCTCAGTCCCTGAAACATGATGCTTCAATGAGTCAGCCTTCCCCGATGTGATATGATGCTTCAGTGAGTCAGCCTTCCCCGATGTGATATGCTTCAATGAGTCAGCCTTCCCCGATGTGATATGATGCTTCGGTGAGTCAGCCTTCCCCGATGTGATATTATGCTTCAATGAGTCAGCCTTCGCTGATGCCCGTATCCCCCAGAATGTAGCACTTTCCTCTTCCTGGCCCACGACATTGAAAGAACCCTTATGAAACATTAAAGCTCAAAATCAGCGGCTGCCTTCCCCAGCCATTGTGAAATAATTCATTCACATTATAATAAATATAAAATCTAGTAGTAGGACTCCTGTGGGAGTCTGCAGTGTTCAGACGTCATATTGTGTTGGCCTGGGTGCACAGAGGGATAGCTGACCGGTCTTTCTTTCCTGTAGCAAACAATGAGAGCTGACATCCAACCCTCACTCAACCGTGCTCATGCCATGGTCAGCTTAACATCCAACCATCACATCAACGCGACCGCTTCCATTTTCGATTTTAAAATCACACCTAGCCCGTTCAACCTCAAGGAGAAATTATGTTAGGGTCAACCCCTGGCTCAGATTAATAATCCTGTGACTGAGTCAACCGCGTGTAGCAACTGCCCTCACTAAGCAACCTATATTTGCAGCAGAGGCGGACTGCTCCTGAACATTTATTTTTATAGTTCATTCCGTGTGGCGTTGGTGATCATGTCTGTCCACAGCCTTTCGTCTCGTATGCTGCCAATCTTTTGGTCTATGATCCGTCCTTGCCACGATGTCAAACTGTCCAACATCTTCTATCTAGATCTCCTCCTGCCTCTCTTCCTCTCAAACTTGTCCGTTGTGACGACATACTCCAACATTCCCCTTCTCATGACACGAACAAAGATTGTCGACTGCCTACTTCTGATGCGAGTAACCAAATCTCTGTATGAGTTCACGTATAGTTGCTGGTTATAGTCTCAAGTTTCACGTCGGTAGGCTAAGTTTCTCTTTACAGAAGCAATGGCCACTGTCAACCACCAGTATGGTCACTGCTAAGAAGGAAAGCAATGCAAACTATATTCTCATCAGATAACAACATCGTGTATTTTAAATTTTATCGAACGTGAACTGAAAGACAGCAAGGCTCTAATAACTGTTTGCAATAAAAATGAGGATGTAGATACAAAAGGACAAGGGAGACTATCGGTATAATTTGTAGTGTTTCCATTTAGTGAGTTACCTTCTTGATTTTCTTAACACAAACGGAACCTAGTCAGTATGAAACCAACCAAATGAAAATGAATGTTGGTTTAATTTCTTTGTTTATTGCAGAAATATTTATGAGTAAAGCAAACATACATTTCGAGATCAACTATATTAGTGTTTATCCGACCGAAATAATACCCGCACACATTCTTTTGGGTATCCTTTGGGTAAGTGGCATCTTGTCGTCTTTGAAGACGAAAGTACGTGAATTGGAACTAGTGCTAGAATTCCAAAGCCTAGGCATGAAATCAATGCCCATGTGTAGCCCATGCAGCATGATCCCTCTCTCGGACTTGCCTTGTTACCTACAGAGTAAAGGATAAACAGTACATCTGGAACAAGGCAGGTTACAGATACTGGCGGCTCAGCATCAAACCTCCAAGAGCAGCAGGTGGGTAGCGGCCACCCATCACATTCGGGGGATTCGTAGTGAAAATCAAAATCAAGCGAGCTTTTGCCCTTTTGCTCTACGCGAGGTTTCTGTCCTCGCTGAGCTCGCCTTAGGACACCTGCGTTAGCTTTTGACAGATGTTCCGCCCACGTCAAACTTCCCGCCTGACACTGTCTTCAGAGCTGATCGCGGCCGACGACGAGCACCGGTTGCGGCTTCACTCTCGAAGCGAAGAGCTTGTGCCCACCTTTCCGCTTGACTGAATAAGTAAATAAACGATAAAGGTAAAGGTATTTCAATTGCGCTCCGACCTATGCTACACCTTTCATGTGTCTTCACAAAGTCGGACTAGAGTCAAGCTCAATAGAGTCTTCTTTCCCAGTTGATTCTATCAAGCCCGTTCCCTTGGCTGTGGTTTCG
>JACEFZ010023124.1:0-70000 GCA_014155875.1 Cepaea nemoralis | reverse complement strand
GATCCGTAAATATGCATCGAATTTGTTAATGGTAGACCTCATAACCCAAGCCACCATCTATACTTTTCACTTCACACACAAAAAACACTATTTGTTAAATATTAATTTTAATAATTAAATTTTATCTTTTTACACTATACAAAACCGGAAGTAATTATTTATCCTACCGCATAAGATTTGAGAATTCAGCTTCTTAATGCTTGTTGTGCCGACACATAAGCGATATAAGAAAGTAATTTCGGGTTCAGAGGCGAACCTGAAATATGACTCGATTATGGTATGAGATGATCCACGATTCTGGTGATCGAGTGAGATGGCAGAACATGACCGCCCACGCTTACCGGCATGGCGCATTATGGATGGATTAATGGATGGCATGGCGTACTACTAACTTTCATATATATGTGATATTTATGTCAAATTCTTGGAATGTATTCTCTATTATGTAATTATGATTGGGTTGGGTCTAGTTTACTTATCCGCGTTGCCCGGGCGTTGTGATAACATTGTAGGACAGTATATCAACCAATCACACACACAGACACACACGCACACACACACACACACACACACACACACACACACACACACACACACACACACACACACATTCACACAAACATATTTTCAGTGTTGATACTTTACTCCTTGACTGATAGGGGGTCACCACATGAATTGTTCCATGATATCGGATGTCACACTTTGCGGAGAGTCCTGAACACCAACACCAACCGACAAGGCACTGGAGGATGATGCTAAATATGATAGTAATGCCTTGCTTGACACTACCCGTATTAATAATTCTGTTCAAGGTAAACATCACCTAGATGAGCACTGTGCTCTGAAATAGTCATTCGAATGTTTGTCTTGTCGTGTAGTAAGTATGTTGCCAGTAGCTGCGAGCAGCATAATTTTTACCGATTGTGCGAGACTACTGCAAAATAAAGCCGATTTGTCAAATTTCAAGAATTACCACGGGTTTTTGCCTTTCTAAATGTACAATTTCTGACACTATTTGTAGTTATGTGTTCGCATTTGCGCATATTTTTGTAGTGTTTACATAATTGGCGCCTAAGCAAAGTGCATTAGAATATTTGTTTACACTTTCCGCGGTGTGTTTACGTGATTCAGCACCATTTAAGACCTCTATATTCCAAATTTCATTACCGTGAGTTAATTCTAACGCGCATTACATTCGATTAATAGTGTGTGTAATATATACTTTAGAAATATTAAGATAAACAGTTAGGGGGCATAACCAGCTATTAATACTCTAAGGGCAGTAATTATAATTTGTTTTTGTTTTTAAAGAAGGCCTTTACCTAGTTTTAACATTATTTAGTTTCTTACAAAGCTCTCCTCTATTATTATATAAATAAGATCTATAATACAAAGGCTATATATTATAAGATCACCAATAACGTTTTAGTTTGCTTATAGAGAATGTTTTAAACTTTACTTAATTGCAATTTATAATCAATTTCTGAGTTCCACATGTAATCTTTTTCTTCAATAACTGATATTGTTCAAATAATTTCCACAGTCAATTTGCATGACATCAAACATGCATTCTCGGTTGTAAGTGTACCACTTCAGAACCGGTTGCTTTAAGCATTTCTGTAAGCACCGATGTATTGGGTTTGATCACTGCACCCCCACCTGACCGCGACGGTCGTGTTCGCAAGCCCGCCTAGTCGGGTTCGATCACCGCACACCGCGCCGGTTTCGCGTCGATTCGCCCGGAAGTACCAGAACGCTGGAGCTTTAAAAAAAGTATAAGTCACCGTAGGTCCGTCTTTGCAAGGACAATCAGGGGACCGGTTAACAAACACATATGCAATTTACTAGGTCCGGACCTTCGAACCGACTTAAATACGAATTGTTTCCACCATTTATAACTACTGAGGTACGTTTGTTGTGTGAATCCACGTCATTCTGCTTATGGGATATGTATTGCAAGACAAACGTTTTTAAAGCGACTGACATCGAATGGGTAATGCATTCTGCCACAGAATGACTACTACCTGTTTTGCAGGACTAAGTGAGTTACTATATTTGGACTCAGAAGACAGCAGACTCAGTAGTTACAAAGCTAACGAAATGTTTTACAGGAATAGGTGTACCCTTATACCCATCTCAAACTGCAGAATATATATTACAGCAATGTACTAAAAACAGCTCACAAATATAAATTCTGTGGCTGGGTGAAAGACCTGAGTGTGCGAAGACATTCAAAATATTATATTGCTGTCAAACTCGATGAATGATTGGAGCTACGGAGCTCGTGCTTTGTGCAACGCTTTCGGCAGGTCGCCCTGTGGAAAGAGACCGAGCCGTGTGGGATAAAACACGGTGCAATGACATCCTTTCGTCTTTTAAGAATTTTTATTTCAATGAATGAATACAATAAACACACAGATATAGGAGAACGGTTCGACCGAAGTCTTCATCAACGGTAAAATAAGAACAAAACGATTAAAAACTTATTAATCCAACAACAGATATTTTTACTTCCTTCCCTGGTCAGATACAGACACATGAAAACTGAACACTGCAAATGAAAATATAGAAAATACGATTGCAGATATAGGCTGACTCCAAATGAACAAAGACAAGATTCATCAGATAAAAACGCGCCAAAACATCCATCAAAAATGGCATACATCAATGTTTGATGTTTGCTCACTACATAGAAATAACAGGATGCTTCTAAATTAAAAACATTAAAAGAAATTAAAGACATGTTCTAAGTATAATATAAGTTGACATGGTTTTCAAGAACAATATAGAAAGGTATAGTAAAATAAAAGATATGACGATGAAAATATGTTCATTCGCATTATAGTTTCTAACAAACGTACAAGTTGCGACATACTACTTTTGATTCACAGCCGATTTCTTGGCCAATGTGTAAACAGGCGCATACAAGCGCGCCTAAATTTGATGTTACACAGACTGTAGATGATGGGATTAGCGGCGCTGTTCACAAAATACAGTCTGTAGAAAAATCTGAAAATTGATAACTCTGCCATGTTCAGGCTGGCATATATGTCAGGCCGTCGGTTTTGTAGAATTGATAATACCAAAAAGGGGATATAACCGAATACAAAGATGGCGCTGATAATTATCAACATGGCCTGTCATTCGACCTAGCGTTTTGCTTCTTTTGGTTTTTCTGTTGGTACACAAAGAATTTGATTTGGATGCACGTTTGGGAGTGACCATCTGCAGCTCTTTCTTTTGTTTCTCCGCAATTTGCTCATTCTTACAATATGAAGAATTTAGTGTTGTCCTTTTATTCTGTGTGAATTTGTTGCCAACACCTGATTCACGTGGATTCTGCACTACGTTGTCTTGATTTGTTTGAGGCTGGTCCAGAGTATCGTGGATTGGTTCGTTTATTTGACTGTACAACTGGTTTGTCGATGCATTCGGTTTAACATTCATATTTAAGGAATGATTCAGCATTTATAGGTACTGTTCATGTACGTTTTGTGATTTGTATCTTCTGAACTTTCCACGTTGCAGCCAATATCTGAATTGGTGAACTTTGTGATTAATTACTCCTGAACTTGTCACTTCAGTGCTAATTTCTTCCGAATGTGTCATATTCTGGCTATTTTCTTCCGAACTAATACTTCTAGAATGTTCAGTTACTGTCACTGTCTGCTTTCGAAGCAAATGCATTCATTACAATAGGTATCTGGCTGGCATAAGCATTACTACGGCTTCTTCTTGATTTTATACAGCACAAACCTGCCATCAGTCTTCTCTTATTTGCAAAGTTCGTCTCTATCTGTTCAACATCTGCCACCAGCTCTTGGTTAGTTAAATCGGATGGCTGTCTCTGACGTTTTGAGGGCTTCTTTTCTCTACCCACGGCTGGCCCCGTGTTTGTAAATTCTACATTTCTCTTTTGTTTCGAACAGTTAATAATGAATGCCACGTTGTTTGCTATGTTTCCAAGCAGTCACACCAATGAGAGTATACATAATCACAATTGAAGAACTCAAGGCAACATACAGAAGAATGAACAGAAGATTGTTCATAAGTGGCCAAATTGTATAAAAGTAATGATCATCAGCGAAACATTGCATATCCTTTAATGTTAGCACACGGGGTCTCCTTGGTCTTAACACCATAGATGATCGTGTAGGGTATGCTGACCAGGAATGCAATGAAAGCAGCGGCTATGCTAGCAAATATTGCTTGTTTTATCGTCACCTGCCACTCGTGTGGGCGACATACTTTTCTGTACCTGCAGACAGAAAGAATATCATTGTTGTTTACATATTTTGGGGGGCTAAAAATAGGAGACCCTTGAGCCGAGCTGGTATAGTGGTTTATACAATGAATAAATCACCAACACCCTCCCCCCCCTCTTAAAAAAACAGAAAACGAGTATATGGTAAGCTTTGCTAGAACACGACCACAAGTAACAAAGTGGACGTTGCGGTTAAAGCTTTCGCCAGCACAGGAAAGAAACAAACACACACCGACATAATTACACTGTAAATCATCATTATCATGTGCCATGCTGGTAAGCGTGGGCGGTAATGTCTCGCCATCTCACTCTATCACCAGAATCGTGAATCAGCTCAGTGTTCTTGTCTTGACCATACAACGTGATCAAGCCATCCTGGTGTTTACTTCTCTTCCCCTCAATCTTACCAGTTGTCACAAAGTTCTCCAATTTATTTCTTCTCATAACTTGACAAAAAATGGTGACTGTCTATGTCATAATTTCCCTAATCAGCTTACAAATTTCATTTGTTTGTTGAAGGAATTGGTCATTGGTTTTTCTGTCTGTCCATGGTATTCTTTGCATTATCATCAGAAACAACATTTCCACAGCAGTCATATGTTTTTTCAGCTTGATTGCTCATTGTCCATGCTTCATATCCATACAAAAGGACAGGCTACTATGTAAGCACCTCAACACTCTTTTTCTCGTAGTAATTGACATCTATTTATTGGTCTGCATGTTTTTCACCTTGTAAAAGGACTGCCTACCCCTAGGCGATTCTTGTTCTAATCTCTTCAAGGCATCTCCCATCAGATGTTATCACTGTTCCGAGATTATTGTACTGATTTACTTGTTGAAGAATATTCCCATTTACTTGTATATTACATTGTGGTGTTTCCTTCTTCTTAGTGACGACCATAATCTGTGTCTTCTTACAATTTAATTCTAACCCAAGTTGTTCACTGTGTGCAACAATCGCATCTACTAAATGTTGCAGACTCTGTTCATTGTCTTCAATCAATACTCTATCATCCACATATCTAATGTTATATGTTATGTCCCACAAGGATTATTTCTTTCACATCGTCAACATTTCTGAACATACTTTCACTGTCCAGGGAAATCAGATCTGGAAACATTCTCTTTCTCACACCTCCTTTAATAAGCTGATATTGACATACTTCATTTTTAATCTCTATGGCAGCTTGTTGTTTCCAATATCTGTTTTTTTTTTATGAGGTTAAATGCTTTCCCATCAATTTGCTGATCTGCAAGCATCTCCATCATGCTCACATGCTTACTCTATCGAAAACCTTTGTTTAGTCAATAAAGCAACGATGTAAGTCTTTGTTTTCTTCTGTAGAAAGTTCAATTCATGTTCTAAGCATATACACAGTATTTACTGTATCCTTGCCTTCTACAAACCCACATTGTTATTCGCCTGTTTCAAGTTGTATTTTCTTCCTAACTCTTTGCATGATAATTCTTATCAACATCTTTGTGATGTGGCTCATTATACTAATTGTTTAATATTGATCACATCTCACGGTTCCTGATTTCTTCGGAGATTGCAATAAATATACAATTAACATAATCAATACATGCGAGACGAGATGCCTGAGGAGAGCTGCCAACTTAACAATCCGAGACCGAGTAAGAAAAGCTGTTATTAGACAGACAGTGGGATCAACACCTTGTGCCACATTTATTGAAAGACAGAAGATCAAGTGGTTTGGCAATGTCGTTAGAATGCAACACCATCAATTACCATCACTGGTCTTACATCAAAGATCATCTGCGACGAGACCAAGACGACGTCCAAGAAGAAAATGGATTGACGATATCAAAGAGATTGTACAATCACACGGAATGACACTATCCCGTACAGCCCATCGGGCGCTAGAGTGCAAATTATTCTTCCCCACGACGCTTGACGGCAGAAATGGAAGATGATGACGATGATATTTCGAGTATCATATTTTTTGTTCAGTAAGTCTGGCGACTTAAACTTTTCCATATTCTTCTAAAGCATTAATCATTTCTGTTGTAATGCTGTCTGGAGGGTCTTGCCAGTTGTCATATGGTTAAGAGCGTACTGAACCTCTATTTTCAGAATTGATGGTCCTTCATTACTGTTTTGAATATCATACTGTTCTTCTCTGTTATCATCATAAAGGTTTTCCACATAAACTGACCAAACATGTAAAATTTATCTTTTTATATTATGATTTTTCTATCTTTTGTTTTCAGGCAGCCTGTTGATGTAGGTGTTCTTTTATTAGTAAGCTCCCGAATACTTGTGTTCATTAATTTGGTAATGTTACTGTTGTGTTATTGTTGTTTTTTTAAATTTCTATCCAATTAATGTTCAAGCCATGCTTCTTTTGCTTCTTTACATAATTTTCTGACTTTCCGGAGAATTTACATTTAAAACACTACATGACAGTATAAATATAAAGTCACGTATCTGTATCCTTGTTATGGATTGGACACGTCTGTTATTGGATCCACCTGCGTGATGCCATCAAAGAGGTTTATATGCGTGCCTGTAAATGTTTATACCCTAAATTTCATACTGAAATATCATCTACAATGTGGCTCAATATTGTTTCGTCGGGTCTTTCAATGGCCAGTCACCTACCATAGCCTGTATTCGGGTTATTAACGAGAGGGTCTGAATGACAAACGAGGATGACAGATCTTAAGTGCTCCAGAAACTGTATCTCCACACATTCACCCAACTCATACTAGACAGCCCTACTCCTTGCTATCTTCAGCAGCAACCCCTCTCCCCCTTCCCCCTCCCCCACCTCCCCGCCCCAACCATTTCCCCGCAGTATGATTCATCTTTACTTATTGGAAATGTGACATAATTATGGTTTCACATACATGACAATGTCCAACTGACAAGTGATAAATCCCTACTTCATTCCCAACAAAAAGATCCGATGTAGCACAGTGGCTAGCACTCCTGTTTTGCAGTCCGATTGCTATGGATTCTAATCCTCCTTGAGGCGGGGATTTTGTTGTCATTGGGCAGTCAGGTCGATCAAGTCAAAATGAGAACCTTGAAGTAGCCTGGAATCACCCTGCCAGTGTGATATTGTCAAGATTATTCATGGAGCGGTGATCGGTCTATAACATTCCAGTCTTGCATCATATACCTAATACGGCCCATAGCGAGGAAAAGGATCCATTATTTTAATGTTTTATTCCCAACACGTGAACTGATGTTAGATGTGTCGGCCGGAACGCACAAATACGGTTAATTCGCAGAAGGGTACAATGCAACCAGCATTATTTTCACGACGAAATAGCCAGAGGTCATGGACTAGTCTACAGGGGTTTATAGGCGAGAGGGTTCTATATGAATCGGTCTTTTTGCAGGGTGGCCTGCTGAAAGCGTCGCGCAAAGTACAAAGTCCGTAGCTTCAGCGACGATCCACGGGAGTCTACAACAAAATAGGACTTGTGGACCGAACGACGGAGACCGGAATCGAACACACAACCTTCGGAGTGCAAGGCAGGCGGTTTAACCACATCGCCGCGGAGGGTCCCGAAGGACTAGCCAATCACGTGTAAGGAATATTAGACTTATACAGCACATACTATATATATATATATAGTTTGTTCATCAAGAATGATGATGACCATTTATTTCAGTGGGGTTGAAAGTATGGAGCCGTGAGTGCTAAGACGGCTGATTAGGCCTATTTTGGCTCGAAACGTTCTTTGACAATGTGGGCAAAGAATGCTTGACGTTCCTGGAGAAAGATCTCCTGCAGTGTTTTTTCTGTCCAGCCTTTTCTTCACAGCTGTTGCAGTCCTGGTTGCTTCACAAGTGACTGCACCCTTATGTAATGATATACGCCACGAATGTAGACAAGGTACACTATGACATCAGTGCTGATTATTATAGTGACCACAGATTACTTACATTGAGGGTAAAGTTAAAGAAAGTCAAGTATGTAACAGGAGACACTAAATATGATTTGTGTACATTGAGTAATGACAAGGAAATACAAAACAAATTCAACATAGAAGTACATAATAGATTTGACATATTGTTTGATCTAGAGATCCTATTCCAAGATGTGGATGATCAATGGGAAATGTTGAAGAATTCAATCAGTTTGGCTGCAGAAACAACTATTCAAAAATTAAAGAAGGTGGGTCGTAAGAAATGGATGACAGAGAATTTTTTTACAACTAATGGAAACAAGAAGACTGAACAAAAATTATCCTCCAAATATGAAGAAATTCACAGCCAAGTCAGAATACTTGGAATTGAAAAACAACACAACAGTCAAAATACCAAATTAGTGCACAAGAGAATTCAGGAACTTATTAATAAAAGAACAAGTACATCAGCAAGCTGTCTAAAAACTAAAGATGACAAAATCATAATAGAAAAAGATCAGATTTTACATGTATGGTCAGAGTATGTGAAAAACCTTTATGATGATAACAGCGATGAACAGTATGCTATTCGATTTAATAATGAAGGACCATCAATTTTGAAGATGGAGGTTCGGAATGTTCTTAAACATATGAAAGCTGGCAAGTCTTCCGGTTCACATAACATCACAACAGAAATGATTAAAGCTTTAGAAGAATATGGAATAGACCAAGTCACCAGATTTCTTAGCACATTATATGATACCGGAAAATATCTTCTGAATTACGTAATTTTATATTTATTGCAATCCCAAAGAAATCAGGAGCGTTGGAATGTGATCAACATAGAACAATTAGTATAATGAGTCACATCACGAAGATTTTGCTACGAATTATCATGCAACGAGTGAGGAAGAAAATATAACCTGAAATCGTGGAAGAGCGATGTGGGTTTGTAGAAGGAAAGGGTACAGTAAATGCTGTGTACATGCTGCGAACAGTTGTTGAACATTCTATAGAAGTAAACAAAAATCTACATCTTTGCTTTATTGACTACACAAAGGCCTTCGATAGAGTAAGACATGTCAACGTGGTAGATATGCTTGCAGATCTACAAATTGATGGGAAAGACATTAGACTTATAAAAACCATATATTGGAAACAACAAGCTGCAATAAGGATTGAAAATGAAGTGGGACAATATCAACCTATTAAGAGAGGTGCGAGACAGGGATGTGTAATGTCTCCAGATCTTTTTTCCCTATACAGTGAAAATATTTTCAGAAATGTAGAAGATATAAATTGAATCATTATTGGATGACGAAACATCAATAACATTAGATATGCAGATGGTACAGTATTGATTGCAGACAATGAGCAGGTCTGCAACAATTAGCTGTTGCACACAGCGACAACTGGGGTTAGAATTAAATTGTAAAAAGATACAGATTATGGTCATTACTAGGAAGAACGAAGTACCACAATGTAATATACAAGTAACTGGGAAAACTCTTCAACAATTATCTCGGAACAGTCATAACATCTGATGGGAGATGCCTTGAAGAGATTAGAACAAGAATCGCCATAGCTAAAGTAGGCTTTAGCAAGATGAAAAACATACTGACCAATAAAAAGATGTAAATTGAAACGAGAAAAAGAGTGTTGAGGTGCTACATGGAACCTGTACTTTTGTATGGACGTGAAAGCGTGGACAATGAGCAAACAGGCGGAAAACTTCTTATGGCTGTGGAAATGTGGTTTCTGAAGAAACTGCAAAGAATAACATGGGCAGACAGAAAAACCAATGACCAAGTCCTACAAGAAACAAACGAAAATCTAAAACTGATTAGAGAATTTAGACGTAGATAGTCAGCATTTTTTGGTCATGTTGTGAAATAAATAAATTAGAGAACCTGGTGACAACTGGCAAGATTGAGGGAAAAGAACAAGAGGAAGGCAGAGACGTAAATACCTGGATGGCTGGACCACGTAGCATGGTCGAGACAAGAACACAGAGCTTTTCCACAAATCTGGTGATCGAGTGAAATGGCGAGACATGACCACCAACGATTACCGGCATGGCACATGATGATGATGATATTACCTGCATAAGTATGTGTAAGTATAGGATGTGTTGTTTGTCCATCAAGAATGATGATGACCATTAATTTAATCCAGTGGGGTTGAAAGTATGGAGCCGTGAGTTCTAAGATGGCTGATAAGGCCTATCTTGGCTCGAAATGTTCTTTGACAATGTTGGGCAAAGAATGCTTGATGTTCCATGAGGAGGGTCTTCTGCAGTGGCTTTTCTGCCCAGCCTTTTCTTACCAGCTCTTGCAGTCTTGGTTGCTTCACAAGTGAATGCACCCTTCTGTAATTATCCACGCCACGAATTACGGTCTTTAGCAGCAGTCTCCCAGGTGTCAATATGAATTCCAAAAGCTTTCAGTGAGATTTTCTGGCCGCCTTGGGAGCGTTTACCACAACGTAACTCGCCATAAAAGATTCGTTTAGGGAGCCTGTGATCTGGCATACGAGTTAAGTTACCAGTCCAGAGAATCTGATTCTTCATTAGTAGAATGTGGATACCGGGCATGGACGCTCTTTCTAGAACTTCAGTGTCAGGTGGAAGTGATTTAATTTCCTAGCATGTCGCTGATAAACATCCCATGTTTCACAAGCATATAGCAGCGTGGGTCAAACAACTGCTTTATAGACTTTCAGCTTTGTTTGCAGGCTTATTACATTTCTGTCCCACACATTCTTGTACAGTCTGCCAAAGGCCGTGCTGGCCTTGGAGATTCTTGCAGTCACTTCGTCATCAGTTGTGACAGCTTGTGACACAGTGCTGCCAAGATAGGTGAACTTGTCCACAACACTTAGTTTAGGATATACTGATGATAAACACATGCACGTCAAGTTTAATGATCAAAAGAAGTTAGTTAGTTGCATATCCTTTGCAGGATGTCGCAGTCAATCACAGCATTAATATTTATTTTTTTGTTTTTGCTGTTTGTGATTTCTTGGAAATATAAGTTTGAAGGGAGCACTTTTGAAATGTGTCAACGTGTTACAAACCTAACAACAGCAACAGCCAACAGCGACATCGCCTCCGCCAACTGTAGTGAAAGATCCCAGGAAGACCTTAATCTTGCAAACACCGTGACTACTGAAGTTCCAGGAATCAAACATGATATTGACCTCGCCTGTAAGATAGTTTAGTCTGATTATACATAGTTGACACACTCGGTGCAATGTTAAACAGATCATGTTATTATATTTCTGGATGTTAATCTTGCTCATAGCTGTGTGTGCACAAGTTACTAGAAATCTCCCTCCCTCTCTCTCTCTCTCTCTCTCTCTCTCTCTCTCTCTCTCTCTCTCTCTGTATCTCTCCATTCCCCCCCCTCTCTCTACATCTGTGTGTGTGTGTGTGTGTGTGTGTGTGTGTGTGTGTGTGTGTGCGTGTGCGTGTGACGATAGAACATCGTAAAACGAACTGACAACTCAGCATAATCGAAAGGGTTGTATGTTGTTCCACATCGGGGTCCTTTGCAGTATCATATCTGTGACTGTTGGACTGTTGCACACTCCTTTGTCGTCGCCTCCTTTAGAGGGTTATCGTGGATTACAACGTCTCTGCGTTTCTTGGTCGATGCCATGGACAACCTCTGGACGTTGCTCGATCATAAAAGCCTTGTCAATTGCACTGGGAGTACATTATCACTTCATTTACTTTCAACGCCGCCAACCTTCCACTTTCTTCCTGCTCTTAGCGTAAATATTGGGTCGCTGACTGTTAATCTGGAGACTCGCATAATACCATCGTCTGGCTTTTCTTAATTTGTAAATCTTTAAAAGGCGTAAATTGTAGTGTCAGGGTGTTGGGGAGAATAGGTACAGGACATAGAGAGGACAAGGGACAGAATAGAGTTAGGACTACAGAGATAAGGATATACAGGACATAAGTAAGGACACAGAGATGTCATAAGACATGGAGACAGGCCATAAGTCAGGACACGGAGAGGTCGTAAGACAGGACATCTACAGGACAATAGATAGATTGAAGACAGGACCTTGGTGGGGACACAGAGATGTCCGAGACAAGACACCGACAGGACAAGACCGAGTGATAGGAGGGGACATAAGTTCATGGGACACTGCCCTGAACGGACTAGACGGTAGTACACAGAATGACTCAACTCAACACGGATGGACTGCAGTACGACGTGACTGCTAAGACAGCACGGTGGTCACGAAAGGCACGTGGATTAGTACCACGAGACGAACTGAACAGTTTGAAAACGTCAGACGGGACTCAGACAGTTTCAGGGGAAGGACGTTGTGTTTTCTAGAGCGAGTGTATAACGTTTGCGAGAGTGGTAGTTTGAAGATAGAGAGTGCAGGACTTGTGTAATTGACTGTGTGCTATTAAGCGTTTGTAAAGGTGGCATTTGTATATATATATATGTAATGTATTCACCGCCTGTGTGCACATTATGACGATGATCAGGTTCGCCTGAATAAAGTGTGAAAACCCTTACGTACGACTGATGTTTTCTTGAGTGTGTATGAAGGAGTCAGAATACCTGTGTGCGTGCGAGACGTTGACAGGTAGTACGAGCTTTGTCTTCCCGAAGAACAGCAGTACTTCAGCCACTCCTTTTAGCCCTCCAAGCCACTTCGTTGGGACTGTGCTGATCTTCCTCTCTATCGCTTCTACTGTTGCTCGTGCTTTTGTCGTAAATGAGCAAAAGGCATAGCAGTTTTGGAACCAATATAAACTGGAGACGCCAGATATGCTGTGCTGCGTTCTTGTCCATCAAACGAGGTACCGTACTTTCGAAGGTGAATTGATGGGTTTCTCTATGAGGTGGGAATTGTCCAGTCGGCCACCGTAAACGAGGTTTCCCCCACCTTGCCCTTCACAATATACAGGCTTTTAGATTTCTTGGGCTTGAAATTCATCCGGCTCCAGCCGATCAGTTGATCTAGTCTTAGAGCATGTAGCTGGCATGGCTCTTCTATGCTATAAGGATTTTCTTGTCTATGAAGGCATTTTCCACGCCTCATTCAAAATGATTTACATGGCGTAATGAATAGTATTGACGATATCAGTATCTACATCACTATACCCACTATGTTCGATACATATTTTCGTTATCTTCGAGTTAGACAAGCCATGGAAGAAACCCAACGAAGACTGCATTTGCTCTTCCAGCACATGATACATTCTGAGGGTCTGCCACATCATCTGGTGGGACACTGAACCGTAAGCGTTGACCAAGTCCAGATACATCCCGTGAATTTCTGTCGTCTCTGCCTTCGGTCTCTTCATCACTTCCCAGGTTATGGTTGTATGTTCAACGCACCTGGAGACTCCTGGCATATACCCTTTCATTAGACATATTTGCTCGCCATTGTTTTATCTCTCAAAATGATCACATGGCTTCACCCCAGCCTTCGTGTTTAATTACATGATTTTACACACACACACACACACACACACACACACACACACACACACACACACACACACGCACACACATACACACACACAGAGAGAGGGAGAGAGAGGGAGAGAGAGAGAGTCAACACATTAATGAACAATCCTTTGCCATGAGTATATTGTTCAAAAAGCATTTACCGAAAGCAGATTGGCTGTGTCTGCACCTGTGGAAGGATATTAGTATACGGTAAGGTAGACATTGATAGGGCCCTGTGGGAGCGTGTGTATGGCGTGGAAGAACATATAAATCATGGCCTGGAGATGATTGTGTGACAGGGAGTGAGTGAGTGAGTGAGAAGATGTTCCGGCTGACACTCGGCTCTCAAGCGTGGTCCATACACGTGCTACTTCTTCTAGTGCACTAGACTGATTTTTGCGTGTGGAGTAGCTTTCCCTATTACTAGTGTCTTTCGCCAACTCATTCATTCCCACTCCGACGTCTGAGGTACTTGTAATTTATATCACCAAGACAATGGCGAAAAGTCAACATTTTAGTTCAACTGACCGGCGCAGGGGTTGAACCCGCAGCCTGAGCATCAGAACACCGGATGTTAAAGACCGAGCGCTCTTATCAATTCGGCCAGGCTGACAGTCAATGTTCCAGTTGTGTATAGATGTGTAAGATGTGTGTTGTCGCGGATCTCTTCTGTCTCTGTAGGGAAGTAATAATGAGAGAGATCACAGAGTCCACGGAACACGAGTTGGAGATAATTATGTAAACAGTTTGCGCTATGCAGATGACACAGCATTAATAGCGGAAAATGTAGAAGATCTAAATCAACTTTTGGATACTGTAGTAACATAAAATGCAAATATGGGACTTTCCTTGACTATCAAGGAAACAACAGAAACAATGGTTACATTAAAGAGAAAGATGATACCAAAAGTGACGTAACAATAGGAGGAGACATCCGTAAACATGTTGTTGAATTTAAATACGTAGGAGTAATTGTTTACACCATATGGAAGATGTATGGCAGAGACTACGAGCAAAACAGGTAAGCAAAAGAAGCGTTTCAGAAATTGGACAGTGTATTATGCAACAATTCACTATTATTGAATGTAAGAAAGAGAGTGTTGAAGTGTTATATGGAACCTGCTTTGTATGGTAGTGAACTATGAACGTGAATGAACAAATTAGGAAGGAGCTCAGAAGTAACGATGGTTCCTGAGACAAAGTCAAAGTAACTAACAACGATTAACTAGAAGAGGCTAATGAAACTATTACATTATCTGCAACAATAAGAAAGAGCCAAGCATTATTAGTAAAGTGATTAGAAGAGAGGTATTAGAGAACAGTTCATCGTTTAGATCGCCTATGCTTCGTTGACGAACTTGTGTTTATTTTGTATTCGTTAAAGATATTAGATCCCTTCGACAGACCAGTTAGTTAATAGCCATCCGTTGTGTCATTTTTCGGTCCTCTATATTCCAAAATAAACGGATCTCCCTTTAAATAAACTAATTATTTCTTGTGTTCCGACCTTTATAATTCCACATATATTCCAGGGTGTACACGTTATATTGTGTTCAGACACAAAAGACATAAAACGGAGAGAAGGGAACATACTCGCGAGAAAAAGAGAGAAGAGAGAGAGAGAGAGAGAGAGAGAGAGAGAGAGAGGAGAGAGAGAGAGAGAGAGAGAGAGAGAGAGAGAGAGAGAGAGAGAGAGAGAGAGAGAAGAATGGGTAAGATAAGTCTTTTTGTAAACAAAAGAAAAGAAAAAAGCAACAAGAGAGGTAATTAGATCAAGAACAGGCAATAAATTTGTGCTGTAATGAAGTAAAGTGAAGTGTTTAGCAAGAAAGGTAATATATCAAGAAAGTAACATGATAGATAATTAGATACCAGGAAGCGGTTTGACTGGCACCTTACCGTCTTGACAGACGATAGTTTGTAAAATGGAGTTATATTATACCTCTCCATAACACAAAGCCTGGGCTGAATTATAGACCACGTGTTGCCCATGCAGCATGATCCCTTTTTCGGCCTGTCTAGTGTACTCCATAGGAAAGGTAACATTAATACGTCTGGAACCAGGCAAGCTGCAGAAGCTGCCGAATCAGCAAAGCAATGCTCTAACTGTCCGCCTGTTAGAGCTTCGATCCTAAACCAGTTGCCAACCAACGCTTAGGGCAAGGAAGCGGTTTACAGAAGAGATAAATAGGTAAGTCACAGGGAGTTACTTTAAAGTGAATAGATGAGGCGAAGGCCTGTGGGTTACCAAGGTCAGCAAATGAAGCAAAGTATAGTAACACTGCATTCCATCAAACATGTCGAAAGAGGCCACTAAGGCAGTGTTGTTGCGCTTAGGGCAAGCTATCTTATCACGTAGAAAAATAGCGCCATAAACTACAACAACCATGAACAAGTAACATACAGACAAAGTAATTACTCAGCTAACCAAGAGGAAAGACGTTCTTCTAGATGAGTTACGACGCGTTGCCACAGTTAGTTAGTTAGTTAGTCGACAGATCATCCTCGTTGCACATCGGACCATTCAGTCCATAAGTGCTCGGATCCCCTCCTCAGCAAATCCCGCAGCGTGTAGCGGCTAACGACGCCAGTTCTGTGTTGGTTTATCAATCTTCTTTGGCTTCCTGCGTAGTGTTCTTGTTTGGCCACCCCTCTTTTAATTTGCTGCTCTCGCAGTCTGGCCATTGTTGTAGATTCACAGTCATCACTTGGTTCTTGCAAAAGTCTCACTTCTCGTAGAGCATTCAGAATGTCAGCCTGGTCCATGGCGCGTCCGCCCTCAACAGTAGCCTCACCTGCGAGCTTGTCAGCCCGCTCATTTCCTTGTACTCCCGCATGCCCTGGCACGAAGATGAAACTAATCTTTGCCAGCGGAGACCGCTTCAGAGGCAGCAACCATTCTCTTCGGATCGACCCCTCCTCTATCCTCTTGATCATGTTCATTGAGTCGCTAAGGAAACAAGCCCTAGTGAATGTCTGTGTCTCGAGCCATGTTATTGCTTTACTTACTGCCATGACTTCCATGGTCAGGCTACTTGTGGTTTCAGTGAAAGCACCAGAGTCCTCCTTCACAATTCTCCCTCCGGCCCGAGCTGTAAAGGCCCATGAGCTTCTCACATGTCGGACGACCGACCCATCTGTGTAGATGACCGCGTCACTGTCTAGCGAATTCTCGAAAATCAACGCTTGTACTTCAGCCTCAACAGCAGCCGGATTTTCTTGTCTGCATTTTCTATCTAGTTGGATGCAAACTGAAAAGGATGTGCAGAAGTCTGTTGGCACTTGCACCCACTCCTCGCCAGGTTCTAAGTCCTCAAGTGAACACACCTGTTGAAGAATGTCCTCGGCTTGACCCATCCACGACCGTCCTCTTTTTAACCTGCTGCCCTTCACCTTCCTAATTTCACTATGCAGTGGATGCTGTGTGTTTGCGTTAATTCTGAGGTAGGCACGTGCCCTGCAAACTTGCATTCTCTCTTCAATGGTTGGAAAATCAAGAAGGTAGCGCATCGCCCTGCATGCTGTATAGTCCGGGGAGCCAAATAAATTCTTTTCACCAAGGAACATCTCCAGGATTTACACCTGAAATAAGAATATTAGAAGGACATGGAGAGAACTACCGGAGATGGAAAAGGAAAGGGTGACTTGGCAAGAATTTGTTGATGTCCCATGCCCCAAAACGAGGTAAAGGGAAGAAGAAGAAGATCAGGCGAACTTAGTTATACGAGATGTAATGAACTAACTCGCAGAGCTTTCTAAGAGAAGTAATTAGGTAGAGAGAATTAATTTAGAGAGAGTCGAGTGATTAGATAAACTAATGAAGGCACCAACAGCAGTAACTACGTAAAAGGAAGAGAGCCAGAAGAGATATAATTAAAACTAGAATTGCATTGCCCAGTGGCAGGCTTCCCAGCATCTTGCAGTCTCCAACAGCCTGTATCAGTTTGTGTGCAGATATCTTTCCGTGTCATGACAAAATGATGTCAAGAATCATCTCTCGCAGTTTTCTTCTACCTACTTTTCACTAATATGTCAATTGTCATAATATTTAGATTTTCTCTTCTCTCTATATGGCCAACCGTGTCTCTTTCTTATGCTTGTGGTGAGTTTTCTTTGTGTCTTAGTAGTTAAAGTCATTTAGAATACTCTTGTTTGCTTTCCATGGTATTTTCAGCAATCGTCTGTAAAAATTCACATCTCTGAGGCTAAAATTGATTAAGAGAGGTATTTAGTCAGAAAGCCTTATCCTTGTGCGAGGGTGCGAGGAATTGCAACCTAAAGACTAAATGCCATGATAGGGCAGACCAGGCCCTAAGCCTTGGTCGGCAACAGGTCTAGGATAGAAGCTCCTACAGGTGGGCGGTTAGAGCCTTGTTTCCTTGATCCGGCAGCTTCTGCAGCTTGTCTTGTTCCAGCCGTGTTGGTGTTACCTTCCTCTGGGGGTAAACTAGGCAGGCCTAGAAAGGGATAATGCTGCATGGGCAACAAGTGGTCTCAACACATCAACCTAAACTTTGTGTGGTCCCCGCCAGGGGTTGAGGTTGTTATGCCTTTTTTGAAGCACAGTGTAACCAAATATCGTCTGTCAAGACGGCAAGGTAGCAGTAGTAAGAAAACAGAAATGTAAAGGTTAAGATGAAAGCAAGAGGACAACGGCAGAGACAAACACGAAACATTACTTGGGATAGCACCAACGTTGGCGACAAGGTCAAAACTGGCGATGGTCATGATGAGAACTTTAGTGGGGTTGAGTCCAAACTGCTTGGAGTACACAACCAGCACGAGGCTGTTGCCGATGAGTCCTGTGACAGCGAATATGCTCAGCATTATGACTGCTGGTATCAGCGTCAAGTTGGTCTTGTCTTGAAGATGCTGCAGATACTCCTCAACCGATTCGTTGGCGTGTGTACAGTTGGTAAAATTCATTGTTAGGTGTTAGATCATGTATACAAATGCTTTAACATGTGACAGTGAAGTGATAGTGCTTCTTATACGTTATGCGGTTGGATCCTCATCACCATTCCTCCAAACCGTTCCTTGATAGATAAAGATCTTTGCTACCTAAGCCACGAGTCCTGGTCGCCCCTTGAAATGTACGCCGTCAGGAAAAGAGTGACTTCTTTATTGGCAAATGAACTCAGATCCCTATTCTCAGAATTTGTCCTTTACTACAGAGCTTTGAATGATAGGTTAGTGTTCCATGTATAGCGGTTACGTTCCAACAACAAAGCCAATAAGAAATCATGTGCGAGCAGTTCTTGCAAACACATCTATCACCGTGTTACAATGAACAAAACATGTGAATCCCGTGCATTCTCAACCAAAACAATGAAGAAAGCATAAAGTTCTACCAAACACAACATCTATCACCGTGTTAAAATTAACAGAAAATCTGCATCCAGTGGGTTCTCTTCAACAATTGGTAGTTCCTTGTTGGCGTGTAGGCTGTTTATCTATATTCTGCTTCTATATTCGCAAGACTGATTTCGCAAATTGCTCTTGCAGGACTTTGCATAACCATATACGAAAATAAATGTCAATGTTTATTTTAACTGCTTACTCTTTTTAGGAATGTTGACTCGTTTTTCCCTTTGCACATATGGGAGGGGGGGGGGGGGTGAAGAGAGAGAGAGAGAAAAGAGAGGGGGGGGGGCTTCTAATATTGAAACATACATTTGAAAGGACCCTGTGTTTGCGTTGTGGAGAATCTGGGAAAGGTTAACATCATTCAGATTCCGCGGTAGCTCGCCTACGGCCCGTTAACTGATTCAGTACCAAAGGATAATATATCGAAAAATGTGTCCTTCCGTTTGGACAGAAGGACCAAATATCGCCATACTCGTGTCTTTGTGGTATTTGTTTTATTTCGTGGTAATTTCCTAAATTTTAATTCTCAGGGAACGAAACTTTATGTTATAATAATTGTTCATTTGATTGTGTACGATGATATTTGAAACCTACATTTTGTTTGGCACTGAATCAGTTAATACTGTTTTATTATTTCCATTGAGGGTGGAATTTAAGAAAGAAAAAAAGAACATTGACCTGGGGTTCCAGATCAACTCGGCCTGAACGTGTTCTGGGGCGTAATGGAGCTGAAGTCATATCACCCAGCGAGTTCCGGTGATCTTTAACAGATTAAGTGCCAAACAAAATTAGGTTTGGGCCAAACAAAAAAGTAGGTTTGGACCAAACCAAAAGTAGGTATGGACCAAACGAAGAGTAGGTTTGGACCAAACAAAAGGTAGCTTTGGACCAAACAAAAATAAATTATGAAAAGTGGGACGTTGGGTGTGTCACAGTTTATGGCTTCTCAGTCGCTACCAAAGTAACAGATATGTTATATTATGTAACAAATTAAAGGGGGTTGTATAGAGCAAACAAATGTATATAAGTGCATGGCAGATACGGAAAGTCCCTTAAGATGACTTATCAGTCACAAACAAATAGGGCTAACACCATATACACCAAATATACCAAGGTATGGGAACGTGTCCTTTACTTTAGTGTATATTTTTTGCTAGTCAAGACACCTGCTTCCATCATAACTTAGCCATGAAGGTAATACTTTTCTTAAGAGCAAACTTCCATACAGCCCAGTCATGCGTGTTTGCCTTTGTAAACAGGATATGTATGCTGATTTTTTATGTAGTAACCGGATAGAGTAGACCAGTGGTTCTCAACCTTTTTTTTGGCTCGTGTCCCCTTCACCATATGTTCAGACCATCATTCCCCCCTTCCCACCTTTCCAAAATTGTCAGTCTCTTAATGTGCATTAAGAATAACATGCCTATAATACTGAAAATCCTTATCTTCGTCCATAGTTGTACATAACCAATACATGCAAAGATAATTTTATAGTGTAGTTTTATACAGTTAGACGCACATGAATATACTGATGGATATTGTCATAAGCCTATAGCTTATGACAGACTAATATTACTAATGACACCCAACCGCCCCGAACTGGTTGTCACGGCAATCGAATTGCAACAACGTTGTGATCACATTTTAATAATATTTATTAGTTATAGGCGTTGGTTCCACAAAAACATGAATAAACATACTTAACCCAAGGACCACCTAATCACCGATAGCCAGCTAAACCATCTAGCCACTAATGACATTTAATAACCAACCCCTAAACTTCCGTTAAATCCCAACCCTGTCTATCTTAAACGCTAACTGTCCTAACAACAATGACGTCTTTCGTTCTCTATCTTACACAAATGGTGCGCACCCCGCATGCACCGAGCAGTGCACAAACCCAAGCACGTAGTGAGCCAGTATTTATGTGTTATATTAGATTAAGTAAACAGGTGTAACATGGGGATGTAACATCCACCCTCTCTTAAATTTAGCACGTTTCTGATTTCATACATGTGACAAACACTGTCATGTTACTTTACTTAAGAAAATATACAGCCTTTAAGTCGCAGATCCATATTACACTCGTCATCATATTACAAGATTATGTACCCTATCCATATGATGCATATGTTATTCATATGCAATGCGTGTGTACTACCAAGAAAACGTTGTGTCATACTAGTTGTGACCTTCCATGTCATGATCAGTCAGGACTCAATCGAAAACAACACGTTACATAGCAGCAGTGGTTGGTGACTTGGTCATGTGTAACTATATTCGAACAAACTGATGTCGTCTGTCTAATATAGACTGAGCTATAAGGATTATCCAAGATCTACAACAGGTAGCAGCGAACCGCCAAGCATGGAGAGACAGGACTTCTGCCCTATGCGCCGCCTTAGGCTCAAGGGGAAAGACTAACTATAAGGATTATTCGACTTACGCAATACTTGCCATGCAGGCTCAGGCTACGATCTCCCCAACTCCTGTATCATGAGGTTAGCTTAATGTCCCTCGGCCATTGCCAGGAAAAATCAAAGACGAGGTGCCTTCCAGTCAACGCAAGACCAACACTCAAGTCTCCGGTCTCATATCTTAAAACCATGGGCAAACCACCCATCAGATATCATACCACAATCATCACCATTCATTCCCTGTAATGTATAAACACCTCAGGTAATCCGGTGATAATGCATAACTAGTACAACACTTGTGAGCAACTTTTCCTGCAAGCACAATTGCTACCTTCTTCAGTTATACATGTCTTTATTTAGTGACATCGGATACATAATGATTTGCAAATATGTCAAACTTTCGGATACACTTTCATAAACAAACAGCAAATATACCTCTACAGTAATGTTTGTTAAATGTCAATTACAAGGGTATCTCAATTTTCACCAATGTCAATAATATACCATCAATGAAAATGAACACCAAGTATTGATCTTTAACATAGCCGAAAACAAATAATGCAGTGTCCATGCAAAATCTATGAAACCATAAATACCAAAAAGAGTAATAATAAATATAATAAGATGCAAAGAAAACAAATAACATCGTAGTGTGGACTAACCAAAAAAAAAAAGTAATTATCTTTCATATGCAACCATCAGAAATTGATTGATTGATTGATTGATTTAGGAACCGACATCACAGCATTCGGGACATTCCCATAAGCGCTCCGTCCCCATCCTGAGCAGCCAGCGAAGAGTTCCAACACTAATAGTTCCAGTAGCAATTTGATTATATGTCCGTTTCGCCTTTCCTCTGAGCGTCGAGCGTCGGCCAGATCCCCTCGTCATACCTCGCTGTCTCATTCTTACCAGACTATGGTGATCCATTTGCTCCTCCGAGGTGTACACGTGCTCCCACAAGGCCGCAACCACGTCTGCCTTGGCATGCATCAATACTCCACCAAGTTTTGCCGAGCCAGCCAATCTGTCCACCTGTTCATTCCCCAGCACACCGGCATGCCCAGGAGAAAAGATCCAGGTGATGCTTGCTACCCGTGTCCTCCGAAGCGAAGCAAGCCACTCTGCACGAAGCTTGCCTGTTCTCACCCTTCTCAGCATGCTTTCTGAGTCAGTTACAATCACAATGTGTGTATGTATCGTGTTTTCTATCCAGCGGAAAGCTGCACTGACCGCCTCCACCTCCATTATTAAGCTAGATGTAGTGTCATCATACGCCAGGCTCTCCTGCACCAAACGCCGACCATTAGTTTTTGCTAAGAACCCTCAGGCACTTCTCCTACCTCTCATCATGAGGTTAGCTTAATGTCCCTCGGCCATTGCCAGGAAAAATCAAAGACGAGATGAGAAAATAAAACCATCAGAGAAAAATTATTCAAATCGGGGAGGAAAAACAATTAACAAGTTGAAGATTATAATATAATAAAAATAAGACTCCCTGGCCGAGGTTTCATCGACTGTCTCCGTAATCCCGTATAATCTCGTGAGTGACGTGACGTGAGTGAGAATCGCTGGCGGTTCTTTCCGCATCAGTAACTTACGGGGTATGTGAGCCGGTCGCTCAGGAAGCAATGGCAACCTACTGAGCGTAATCTTGCCTAGTACATCCACAGCATCTGAAAATGCTGATGTTGACTGCAACGAAATGCAGAAAAGTGAGGTAAGATAACATATAATAAGACAGAAAATAAAACAATACACACACACACACACACACACACACACACACACACACACACACACACACACACACACACACATCAGTCCAATAAATTTAAATACTTAAGCAAAAAAAAAAAATATACGATAAGAACTATCACAAAATATCCAATGATTAAACGTTCCATGTTTGCAATTTTTATGTGGTTGTTTGAATCGTGATAGATAAATTCCACACGAGACAATACAGTGTCCGAATAGAATACATGGGTAACAGTGTATGTAGTATAATTTCTTCTGTATAAAGAAGAAATGTGGTCTCACATTTCAAAATCTGTCATGTACAGTTGATAAGAGGAGTATCTTGTCTTTGTGAGGAAGTACATTGCGCATAACCTTCAATACTAAGGTCAAAGAGCTGTCGAGTATCAAACTGGGTCCCATAATCCTCCATTTTCGTCATTGTTTTGGTGGCGTCCTTACCCTGGATGTGCGTTTTATTCCATTCTTCAATATATTTGTCAGAACAGCATATGACTGATAATATGTTTCCAGCAATTACATCACAGCATGGGTTTTTAAGAGCCGAACACTTTTCTCTCCCAGACAGGAAAGGTGACTTAATTGTAGCCCATACCATAGGGTATATTTCTTTGCTTTCTGCAAAGGTACTACACATAATGTGTTCACCCGTACAGTCACTGTTGTTGGGGTTGCATGAGCGCTGGTCTGGTTCGCAAGATCAATCCCGCGTCTAGCGTTCGTTGTCTCGGATGGCTGTGTGAGGTGCGCCAAACTGGGATCTTTCTAGCCAACGCAAGTTAGCAAGGCAGGCGTTTGGAGAATGTAACCGCATCGTGCAGCAAGGGTCGTGGTTTGAGCGGGAAAAAGAGCAAATTTGTACGACCGTTCGACAAAGTCTCGATAAGCACCCACTCTTTCTCGATGAGTAGTGGGCCTGCAGTCAGTAAGCGGATATAGCTTTTCGGTCAGTCCTGCCTGCGTAGCTTGAAAGCTCGTCGGTAGGCGTCCATTGGTTTTGTATGTATCACCTTGTATCGGGAGGGCGCTCTTTAGCGATGCTACTCTTGGCCTGCGTGAATTGTCCGTCTGTCCGATAGATATGTGGTTGATCCTGCCAGTAATCATATGCATTGCGAACTGATGAGGCTCAGCCTTAATTCAGGAGATTTGTTCGCAACTTAGACGAGCAATATCCTCTGCGGCAGAATCTCGCGGGCCGCATGTGTGTGTGGTCTGTTCTGGCGGTCTGTCAATCTATCCGATGGGTATCTGGTTGATCCTTTCAGTAATCATACGCTTGTCCATTCGCTGTTCTCTATGCTTGTCTCAAAACTAAATATTAAAGGAATTGACGGAAGGGCCGTTTGCACGAGGCTCTAGGCTACCATCTGTTTTGAGAGTCAATACATACAGGGATAACTGGCCTGTGGCAGCCTAACGTCTACTGCACCTGAGATCGTCTCTAGTCGTCCTGACATTCCTTGCCACTGGAATCAGATGGATGCAGGCGAGATAGTGAGACCAATGAAGTTGCGCAGCTCTTCCTCGCTATAATCAAATGCATCGCGCAAGTCATTCTTCATCCTAGTGTCGTCATCATTCCTGATGGACGAACTTGGATGAAATGAATGGTCATCATCATTCTTGATGGACGAACATCCTCTGTTGTTGATCAATGATTGGCGTACACAAACCACTGTGGTGCCTGTGTCACGCAGGACGGACGCCAAAATGGCCATTGATAAAACCACTATGCCTTTTTAATTCTCCATTTCGGTCTGTGGCAGCATTCGCCTGCTCGCTATAGATGGTAATGGTATGACCATATATAAGGTTACCATCTTTGTGAAACATTTTGCAAGTCTTAAAGTAGACGAGGTGATGGTGTCAATTACCTCGGCTGCATTGACCATTTGTTCGTCGTCTGACTCACTACTTGAAGGACTGCTATCAACAATAATCACATTTCCATGTTTAAACTCTGCCCTACTCTTATAAGACCTCTGCAAGTGGCCGTAGGCTTTACAAAAGTATCTCTTAACCATATATTTATATCGATTTGATCTGGTTTGCTGATACATGATTTTTTTCAAATAATTTTGATAGTCGGGATTTTTGTCACATAATTCATTGTCACCATGTAACAATGAGCAATATTTGCATATTTTCATCTTCCCTTTCCTTAATTTCCACTCGTTGTTGTTATGTGAATAGGTCTTGTCCTCCTTAAAGGATTTTCTGTTTGGGACATTCGTGGCTACAGAACCAACTGTAATATCAGGTGTTGCAGTGGAGAACATGTCTCTGTGTGCGTTGTAATAGGCTAAGCTTCTGCTTTCTATTTCTTCAACATAACTACTTTCGTTCTCCTGTAGAAATTTCGAGAACATAGTTGGTAACGAAGATAATATTTTATCTCTGATTGGTTAGTCCTTTAACAGATGAAAATCAGCCTGCACAGTAGCAGCTTTTATCCACTTGTCAAAAATACTCTGGACCTTGGATACATATTCCAGAAAGGTCTGGTTGGCCTTGGAGCAAGGTTTTTAAATTGAGTTCGGAAACTTTCCTGATTCAGCGAAGAATGCTGTAAAATACGGTTTTTGACATAATCGTAGTTTGTTCTTAGGTGGTCGGGTACGGTTTCCACCATCTTCAATTGTTCTAACGCTACATATTTGAAATATAAAATATGCCATTTGCCATGTATCAACAGAGGTTATACAGTGCAGGTAATGTTGACAAGAACAGGCTAGATTAGAGTTAACAATAAGAACAGTTATATTCGTCACGAAAGCGTGATATAGAATGAGACACGCAGAATATTGAAGAAAACTCAATGTTAAGACGTCGAACACACGAAAAGGCGAAAACGAAAGCACCCAAGGTTACGACCTCGAAAACAACACGGGACAGGGCGGAAGTGACGTCACGCCCAAGAAACATCTGCAGGTTAGTTAGGCCAACGATGCGAGTGTGAACGGACGTGAAACCAATTACAGTCGTTAGAAGTATCAACTCCGTTAGATAAATGCGTCCAGTAAGTTTGAGACGATGTACTATGGCAGGCTAGCCCAGCTAATTAAGTCTTGAGAAGAAATGCAGATCAGACTGAACATCGCTTTGTCTAGCAAGTGCAAGTGTGCAGTGTGCCCAAACAAAAATGGCCAGCCATTCGTGTAATTAGGACACGTAGAAAATTAACTGTGTAAGTAGTACAGAAGTGGCAGCTTTGAAACGATCGAGTCAGTCACATTGAAACTATAATAATAATAATAATAATAATAATAATAATAATAATAATAACATTCACAGCAATTGGTTCAGGATTTAAATATGAAGTCATTCTACCCTCTAAACGTTGTGAGCATGAAGTGACAGTGGCCGGCTGTTTTGATGGAACAATTGTGAAGAATAATATAACGTTGAGCTGACCGAGGACGTCAAATTTGTGGTTTTCTTCAGTAATTACTGGTTGAATTATTGTGTAGTGTGCCATTGCAACTGAACCAGCCTGAGTAGACGCATGTCACCTTTTTTCCTTTGGCACCTCGTAGTGGGGCATCACAGTTTCAAAAGTGTGTGTCCATGTGGAAATACTGCCTCCTGACCAACAATTCTTTACTATACCCTGGTATTGTTTGTTCCTTGGTTCATAGTCGTTTGTTTTACATTTCCCTGAAGCGCTGTCAGTTTTATTTTTCTAATTCTTGTTGTTGTAGTTTAACTTGCATATCATACTCTGCTTGTTTTGTCTGTTCGTCGAGTTCAGCTTTCTTTATTTGCGCGTCTAGATATGCCTGCTTGGCTTGTGCGTTTTGTACAGCTTGCTTTGCTTGTTAGTCTACTTCAGCTTGCTTTTGCAGCAAGTTCTTTATCTAATTTTCTTAATTCTCTATCATTCATTCGATATTCCCTTTCCATGTGTTCACCATACTTCTTTTCACTCCATTGCACAAGTTGTTCACATGTGAGACCATATTTTATACCCAACTCAACAAAGTCGCTTTGTGATGACATTGTCCTAGGTCGATGATACGTTGACAATTCCAAAAGAAATTATGATATTGATCAGCACTCTGGCTTCACTGATTAAATTATATTTAGTATTGTAAACATCATATATGAATCGTGCAATTAATCTATACACCCACATCACCTTCCAATACAATAATTACCAATTAATTGTTTACTAAAGTAGTCTACTCATTGGGTCACCTCAATGAAAACATGGTGTAGTTGTCCCCAAAATGTGTGATATGAATGATAGTAAACTGGACGCAACCACTACCTGCACAGACCTAGAAAATAGCATTTCAAAATTAAGACACTTATCTGTTTGCGATGCCAGCGCTCGAATCACAGCAAACGATGTTGATGATGATAATGATATACATGTTGCATATTATCGCAAAAAAAAGTCAAATTACTAAGTGATGTAATCAATAGGTATATCTCTAAATCTCTAGCGTGAAAAGGAACTTTAACGGACTTTCCCTCATAATTACTGTCATAAACCTATAGCTTATGAAAGAAAGTAATATTACTAATGACACCCAACCGCCCCGAACTGGTTGTCACGGCAATCCAACAGCAACAACGTTGTGATCACATTTTAATAACATTTATCAGTTATAGGCGTTGGTTCCACAAGACCATGAATAAACATACTTAACCCAAGGACCACCTAATAAACGGTAACCCGCTAATCTGTCTAGCCACTAATGACCTTTAATAACCAAACCCTAAACTTCTGCTAAAACCCAACCCTGTCTATCACTATCTTAAAAGCTAACTCTCCTAACATCAATGACGTCTTCCGTTGTATATCTTATACAAATGGTGCGCACCACGCATGTACCGAGCAGTGCGCAAACCAAAGCACGTGTTGGGCCAGTAGTTATGTGTTATATTATATTAAGTCAACAGGTGTAATATGGGGCTGTGACAGATATTAAAACTTTTTTTTTTTTTTTAAAAGGATTTTTATACTTACAATATATTATTACAACACCACATTTATCATCCTACAATAAGCAAACAGTTAAAACATCAAAGAATTGTAGCTTAATATAAGACACAGAACGCCAGAAATTTGTGCTTCATCAAACAAAACGCTCATTACAAAACCAGCATAATGTACATTTGTAATTAACTTCATTTAAATGAAGATTGTAATTAATGAGAACACCGTGATTGTTTTTCCCTCAGCAATTCAGAAAAACGCGGAGGAATGCTTGAAAGAGCACAACGGAGATAAATTTCAACATCTAATCTATTACGTCGTTTCGTTTTAATTTCCAACAGAGCTGAAACGCTTGACTCACAAAGATATGACGATGCAAATGGAAGCAATGCACGGATTGCTTTTTCTGCCACTTTTGTGTAGGAATCTCACACCAAAAGCCAAATTTCCTAGATTCGTTTTTCCATCGAACACATCTCTTGTTCCCGAATCATTTTTCAGCTCCATAAATTCATTTTGACAATCATCAGAAATTTTTTCAACTGATAATTTGAATAGGTTTAACATCAAATCCAGCTCATCATCACTAAGTTCAGGAAAATATCGCTCAAATCCATTTTCTAGTGCTGTCTAGTGCTGCAAAATGTCATATTTTGCATATTGTGGAAGTACTTGGTCTTTACCATAAAAAATGAGAACGGATGACAGCTTCTCTAACATTGCAACATTTGACATATTAACCTTTCATTTCCAGTTTTCCAGCTTGCTCATAAAAGCTCTCAAGCATCCACAAATTGTATGATATTTGTATTCCTTCCTTGAATCTGTAGATTTAGTTTATTAAACTGCTCAAAAATATCAACTAAATAGGCAAGGCGCATGATCCATTCCTCATCATTAAGCCAGGCGAAAAAGTACATCTTACCCTGAACTTCAAAAAATAACTTGAGCTCGTCTCTCAGCTCATATAATCACGCAGTTACATTTCCTCTTCACAGCCATTGAACATTTGTATGAAAAAGAAGCAAATGGTGGCCTGCATCCATGTAAACGCATAACGGCTTAAAAAGCAGTGAATTAAAATCTCCTCCTTTGATAAAAGTCACTATCTGAACGGTTTGATCCAAAACCTTCACCAATGGAGCTTGGAGTGTTTTGGAGGCCAGTGCCTGACGATGGATCATGCAATGAATGCCTGTCTCTTTTGGCGCACGTTTCTTCACACTGACTTTAATACCTCATTATGTCCTAAAAATAGCTGGTGCTCCATCTGTACAGTACCCACATATATTATCCCATAAAAGATTTTCTGATTCAAGGAAATATTAACCTTTTCCAAAATATCATTGACTTTGGTAGTTGTTTCAAGAGGAGAACAAACAAGACGTTATTCTTTAAATGATCCTGAATGCAAATACCTTGCAAACACTATCATCTGAGAACACAATGCCACATCAGTCGCTTCATCAATTTGAATTTAATAGAGCCCAAATGCTGCAGACTTGATCTCTTGCACAACTTGATACTTGATGTCACTGGCCATGTCGCTCATCCTCCTTTGAACAGTGTCATTTTATAGTGAAACCACTGCAGATTTTTCTCTAATTTCCCAAGACAATTTCAACCACCTTGAGACAACAAGGTTTGATCAAAGTTTCCCCGATTGTATGTGTGTGTTTTTTTTTTTTTTGTTTTTTTTTGTGGGGGAGGGGGGGTTCGTTATCTCCAGTGCTACAACATAGGCAGATTCAGTAACCTTTTTGTTTGTTTCTTCGAATGCTCCTGTTAAATCCAGTCGCATCCTTTTGAAAACATTCCCAAGACGTTCAAAATAGGTTTTGTCCTTTTCCTTGTGTTGAGGAAGAAAAATCAACAACTGTTTTCTCAAATTTCTCGGTCTCATAGAATCATTTGACAAACTAATACTACAAATAACACATGTGTTCGTTCTCCGTTGATAAAGATATTTGTGAATCCATATTGCAAATATGACAGATCATACTTATATTTTATTTTATTTTTTTAAATTCATCATGGGCTTCAGATTCTGTAAATATACAACATAAAGGTCAAGATCAACACACATAAACACCCACACACATGTATACACACGCCCCCCCCCCCACACACACATATATACATATACGTACACCCACTCTCATGAGTAACGTGACGGGCGCGAGAATTGGTAGCAGCTCTCTCCGCGTCGGTAACTTAGGGGTATGTGAGCCGTTCGCTCAGAAAGCAATGGCAAACTACAGAGCGTGATCTTGCCAAGAAATCAACACTCAGCTGAAAGATGCTAATGTTGAAATGGATGTCCTGTAAAGGATATGCAAAAAAAAAAAAAAGACACACACACACACACACACATATACATATATATATATATATATATATATATATATATATATATATATATATATATATATATATATATATATATATATATATATATATATATATATATCATCGTCATCATCTCATCAAGTGCCGTGCCGACTGGCGTAGACGTTCATGACTCTCCACAGATCTCGGTCTTTGGTTTTCTGGATCAACTCTGCCGTTAATAATCCTCCATGCCACCGTCGCAATCCATCAATCAACATTTCTCGTTATCTGCCTCTGCCTCTCTTCTCCTCGATCT
The DNA here is from genome assembly GCA_014155875.1 of Cepaea nemoralis. Classification (NCBI taxonomy): domain Eukaryota; kingdom Metazoa; phylum Mollusca; class Gastropoda; order Stylommatophora; family Helicidae; genus Cepaea; species Cepaea nemoralis. Next base: position 39,231 of record JACEFZ010023124.1, on the reverse strand, counting down.
TTCCAGTTGTCACGATGTTCTCCAGCGCCTCTCTTCTCATCACATGACCAAAAAAAGCTGTTTGTCTCTTTCTTATTATTGTATATAAAGTTCTAGTTTCGCCAGCCTATTAAATTTAAGGCATTCGTCGTTAGTTACTTTGGCAGTCCAAGGAATTCGCAACATTCTTCTAAGAAACCACATCTCTGTTGCTTCCAATCTCTTCCTAATTTGTTCATTTATATTCCAAGATTCACAGCCATACAGCAAAACAGGTTCTATATAGCTCTTTAGCACTCTCTTTCTTACGTTCAATGATAACAACTTATTGCATAAGATATTCTTCATTTTTTGAAATGCAACCTTTGCTTGCCGTAGTCTGCTCTTAATCTTTGTTGTGCATCTTCCATCTGATGTTATAAATGTCGATATATATTTAAAACTATCCACTTGGTGAAGAATTTTCCCTTCTATCTCTATTTCACATTTGGGTGTCATCTGTTTCTTTTATATCACCATTGTTACTGTTTTCTTTATATTCAAGGAGAGTCCTTTCTTTGCACTTTCTGTTAATACAATGTCCAGCAATTGTTGTAGATCTGTTGCATTATCCGCTATCAATACTGTGTCATCTGCATAGCGTATATTATTTATATTATAACCTCCAAATATTATTCCTGGTTTTTCTTTGATCTCTCTCATTATTACCTCACTATAGAGGGAGAAGAGATCCGGTAACAAAACACATCCCTGTCTTACTCCCAACTTTATATATATATATATATATATATATATATATATATATATATATATATATATATATATATATATACACACACATACACACACACACACACAGCAATACACCAATTTGATCAACAAATTTATGGACAAGACTTTAGACTTGTAAAAAAACATATATTGGAAACAACAAACTGCCATCGGAATTGATAACGATGTAGGTTAATATCAGCTTATTAAAAGAGGTGTGAGACAGGGATGTGTAATGTCTCCAGATCTTTTTTTCCCTGTGCAGTGAAAATATTTTCAGAAATATACAAGATATGGAAGGAATCAACATTGGTGGACGATACATCACCAACATTAGATATGCAGATGATACAGTCTTAATTGCAGACAATGAACAGGACCTGAAAAATTTAGTAGATGCGGTTGTTGCACACAGTGAACACCTAGGGTTAGAACTGAATATTATGGTCGTCACTGGGAAGAAGTAAATACGACAATGTGATATACGAGTAATGGGCGTATTCTTAAGCAAGTGAATCGATACAGCTATCTCGGCACAGTCATAACATCTGATGAGAGATGCCTTGAAGAGATTAGAACAAGAATTGCCATTGCGAAGGTAGTCTATTGCAAGATGAAAAACATACTGACCAATAAAAAGATAAGCCCCCACTCTCTCTCTCTCTCTCTCTCTCGATGCGTAGTGTGGCCTGCAGTCAGTAAACTGGTATAGCTTTTCCGTCAGTCCAGTAGGCGTCCAGTGGTTTTGCATGTATCACCTTGTACCGGGAGGGCGCGCTTTTGCGATGCTACTCTTGGCCTGCGTGTGCGTGCATAGTCTGTCCTGCCAGCAGTCATATGCATTGCGAACTGCTGAGGCTCGGCCGTAAATTGGCCGATTTGTTCGCAACTTAGAGGAGCAATATCTTCTGTGGTAGAATCTCGCTAATCGCATGTGTGTGGTCTGTTCTGGCGGACAGTCCGTCTATCCGATGGATATCTGGTTGATCCTATCAGTAGTCATACGCTCATACGCTTGTCGCTACTGAAAATTAAAGGAATTGACGGAAGGGCCGTTTGCACGAGGCTCTCGAGAGCTAATATATACAGGGATAACTGGCCGTAGCAGCCTAACGTCCACTGCATCTGTGTCCGTCTCCAGTCGTCTTGCCATGCTCGCCACTGGAACCAGATGGACGCAGACGAGAGAGCGAGGTCGATGGAGTTGCGCGACCACTACCTCGCTATAATCCAAACTAAAGCGCAAGTCATTCGTTCTTCATCAAATCAAAGATGCAATGAATGAATGGTCCTCATCACTCGTGATGGACGAACATCCATGTTGGTAGGAAGATTGTGTTGTAATGTGCTTTCTTTGTAGTTATTGATACATGTTTGTTCTTTAGTACCATTTGTCCAATGAGTTGGTTTGCCATATTGCATCTATTTTCGATCTCGTCTTCTGATTTGCCTTTTGATGATATTATACTTCCTAGGTACCCGAAACTCTTTACTTGTGTCAAGGGATGTTCGTTTAGGTGACTCGTTGTTGCTGTTACGTCTTTAGTTACTGTCATTACCTCTGTTTTACTTGTGCTAATATTCATGTTATGTTCCCTAAATATTTCATTTAGACTATTCATGTGGTCTTGTAATTCAGCTTCTGATTTTGCTTTTAGTGCTTGGTCGTCCGCAAACAGGAGTTCTCTAATGGTTAGATTTGCAGATGGTTTTTCTTCTGTGTTCTCGTCATGCGGTGTTCTTGCTGTCTCTGTTTGGCTGGTTTCTTTACATATGTTATCTATATATGTTATGAACAAGAGATGGGACAGGTCACAACCTTGTCGTACTCCAGATCTTATGGTGAAGGGTACTGAGTGTCCTCCAGTTGCTCTAACTATGCATTCACTGTTGTTGTAAAAGCTTCTACATAGGTTCGTAAGTTGTTTACTCACTCCATATTGTTTAAGGATTTCCCACGGCTTGTTTCTATCTACTCTATAAAATGCCTTTTTCTTGGTCGACAAAGCTAAGTAGAGTGTTTCATTGAATTCTCTTGACTTTTCTATAAGTTGTCTAAGAGCAAAAATAGCATCTCTGCATCCTTTGTTTTTCCTAAAGCCAAGCTGTATTTCGCTTAGTTGGGGTTCTAAAGTAGTTCGTAATCTTTTCTCGAGAATTTTGCAAAATATTTTCCCAGTATGACTCAACTGTGAAATGCCTCCTTATTGTGTGCAGTCTCTTTTGCTGCCATTGTTTTTCGAAATTGGGATGAGTATGGTGTTTCCTCAGTCTCGTGGTGTCTGTTGTTCTACCCAAACATGGTTGAATAGTCTATGTAGTCTTGCTGTTCCTACTTCTCTTGCTGCTTTAATTAGTTCATTTGACATTTCATCTTGTCCCGATGATTTTTTCAATGGAGCTAATCTGAATGCTTCTGTAATTTCTTCTTTCAGTATGTCTGGTTCTAGTTCTTCGGTGGCATCTGTGTCGGTTACTTGAATTCTTGTGACATCTGATGGGATGTTGAGAAGTTGTTCAAAGTACTGTTTCCATCTTATTAGGGTTTGTTTTTGTTCACTTATTGATTCTCCATTTTCGCTGTTAATTATTTCAGTTGGTTCAAAGGATTCTCCTCTGGTTCTCATTGCACTTATCTTTTTGTAGAAGTTTCTAGTTGCCTCTTTGTATATTTTATTTAAGTCTTCTCCATACCCCTTCCAGTCTTTTTGTTTTTCTCTCTTTACTATACAATTCACATCTCTTCTCGCTCTACTGTGTTCTATGCAATCGCATTCCTGTTTGCTCTTCGACCACATTTTATATTTTTCCTTCTTGTCTTTTACAGCTTTCTTTACTTCTGCGTTCCATCAAATTGTTATTTTCTTTATCTTTATCCGTATTTTGCGTTTTTTCGTTGTTCCACGTGTTATTTTTGCAGTATTTAAAATGCTTGATTTGAACATCTCCCATTCTTCTTCCACTGTCTTTCTTTCTATAGGTAATTTTACAAAGATTTCAGTTACTTCTTTCTCATAATTTTCTCTCACTGCCTCGTCTTTAAGGTTTTCTTTAAGTTTACTGATTCGCATGGCATGTACTGTCCTGGTCTTTGCTTTCTTCTACCGATGGTTCTTATTGTGGCAACAACTGCTTAGTGGTCTGTGTTTATATTTAAGTTGGGCATTGCCCTTGCATCTACTATATTTCTCTTTCTGTTATTTCTTGTTAATATAAAATCAGTTTGGCTGTTAGTATCTACATCGTTCCATTTATACCAGGTGTATATTTGTGAGTTTTTGTGTTTATATAATGTGTTTGTTAAATAGAGGTCGCGTTGGCTGCATAACTCAGTCAGTCTACTTCCGTTATCATTTCTTTCATTATGTTGGTCTCCAAATGCTCCAAGATGTTTTTCTATGCCCGCTATGTTGTGTCCCAGTCTTGCATTGAAATCTCCCATAACTATGATGTTGTCCTGCTTATCTATTTTATTTAGCACGTCATGGATGTCTTCGTACAATTCCTCGCATTCTTGTTCATTATTGTTTGTATTACATGGTGCGTATATTTCTACATATGTTGTAATTGTTTGTTCTTTTATTCTCACTGTTGTGATTCTTTCTGATATATATTTTATTCATAGTATTCATCTTGCTAGTGGTGGTTCACTGACTATTCCCACACCGTGTCTTGCCCTTTGTTGCTGTTCTACTCCAAAGTAGACAAACGTGTAACTGTGGTGGATCTCCTTGCATTATTCCCCTTTTATTCTGGTGACCGCTATTCCCATCAGTCCAATTTTCCTCTCTTTCATTATGCCTTCAAGTTCTTCTTCATTACTATTATACAGCACGCTTTCATTGTGCCTAACTTATGAATCGCTGATCTATCTCGTAGTCCATGAACATTGCCGGGTCTATCTCGATTTGAGCCAGTCCGTTTATACTTCTTAGTTTTTCTACGAGCAGTATGAAGATCCCCTGCTGCTTACTAGGCCATTCTCAGGTTTAGGATAACAATCTGACCATAGGAAGACTATCCCCTATGGTGAGCCATGGCCCCGTTGGCCCATAGCCGAAAGTTACAAAGTATATGTTAAAATAGAAGCTAAATTTAATAACCTACTAGAACACGTCTAGGCGTCTGCATAAAACGTGATTTACTGGTCTACTGACGCTATAGAACGAATCGCAGATGGGCTAAAAGGGCTAAGCCAGGGTTACGCCGCAGTGACTACGTCCATCTCCATTCTCAGGCTTGATATCGTTGTAACGTATACCAGAATCGCCTGCGCCAAACACAATCCTTTGACCTTCGTGACAAAACCTCAGGCACTTATTTTGCCTCTTAGCACATAGCCATCCTTATGGATTACGTCGCCTAGGCGAGAATTGCTGAGAATCAATTACTGCACCTCCAATTCAGCGCAGCCCTCTGACCAATCTCCTCATCCCGGTCCACTGTAATTATGACCCTGCAGAGGTATGACGGTTCCTTTGGCATTCTGGCCCATTTATCTCCCAATATGCTCAAGCTTACCAATTCTATGAGTGTGATTTCTACCTGAGAGATCAGTCATGTTACATGTTCTGCGAAAGTGAAAAAAAGAGATTGGCCACCTACGCTTCCGTGCAGTTGGATCTGCAACATGTGATGGCACTATTACATCACGGATCCATGGGCAGGAACTGCTTCGGGACAAATGAAAAATATCAATAAAAATAAAATGTAATAAAAACACTCCCATTGAACAACATAAATTTCGTAAGTAAAGGACCACTTTCCACGTCATTCAGTTTAGTATTTACGAAAATAAAAAAAAATAAAAAAATTAGGCCTTTTTCAACCTGCTTCTTCAGCCTCGGTTATAATTGAGGTCCGTTTGTTGTGTGGATCCACGTCATTCGGTTTATGGGATATGTACTGCAAGGCATACATATTTAAACCGACTGACATCGAATGGGTAATACATTCAGCCACAGGATGACTACTATCTGTTTTGCAGGACTAAGTGAGTTACTATCTTTGGACGCAAAGACAGCAGACTCAGTAGTTGCATGTTCACAAAGCTAACGAAATGTTCTACAGGAATAGGTGCACCCAGACACCCATCTCAAACTGCAGAATATATATTACAGCTTTGCACTCAAAACAGCTCACAAATATAAACTCTGTAGCCGGGTGGAAGACCTCAATGTGCGAAGAAATTTAAATTATTATATTACTGACAAACTCGATGAATGATGGGAGCCACGGAGTTCGTGCTTTGTGCAACGCCTTCGGTAGGTCGCCCTGCGGAAAGAGACCGAGCCGTGTGGGATAAAACATGGTGCAATGACATCGATCCTCTCGACTTTTAAGAATTTTTTATTTCAGTGAATGAATAAAATAAACACACAGATGTAGGCGAACGGTTCGACCGAAGTCTTCATCAATGGTAAAGCAAGAAGCAGACGATTAAAAACCTATTAAACGAAAAACAGATATGTGTACTTTCTTCCCTAGGCTCAGGTCAGATGCAGAAAAATGAAAAATGGACACTGCAAATGAAAGTATAGAAAATACGATTGCAGATATAGACTGACTCCAAGCGAACAATGACAAGAAACATAAGATAAAAACGAGCCAAAACATCCATCAAAATGGCATACATCAATGTTTGATGTTTGCTCACTATATAGAAATAACAGGATGCTTCTAAATTAAAAACATTAACAGAAATTAAAGATATTTTCTAAGTATAATATGAGTAGACGTAGTTTTCATGAACAATATAGAATGGTATAGTAAAATAAAAGATATGACGCTACAAAAAAGTCCATTCGCATTATAGTTTCTGACAAATGTACAAGATGCGACATACTGCTCTTGATTCACAGCCGCCTTCTTGGCCTATGTGTAAACAGGCGCTTACAAGCGCTCCTAAATTTGATGTTACACAGACTGTAGATGATGGGATTAGCGGCGCTGTTCACAAAATATAGTCTGTAGAAAAAATTGAAAATTGATAACTCCACCGTGTTCAGGTTGGCGTATTTGTCACGCCATCGGTTTTGTAGAATTGATAATACCAAAAAGGGGATAAAACCGAATACAAAGATGGCGCTGATAATTATCAACATGGCCGTCATTCGACCTAGCGCTTTGCTTCTTATGGTTTTGCTGTTGGTACACAAAGAGTTTGATTTCGATGCACGTTTGGGAGTGACCGTCTGCAGCTCTTTCTTATGTTTCTCCGCAATTTGCTCATTCTTACAATGTGAAGAATTTAGTGTTGTCTCTGTGTTCTGTGTGAATTTGTTGCCAACACTTGACTCACGTGGATTCTTCTCTATGTTGCCTTGACTTGTTTGAGGCTGATCCAGAGTATCGTGGATTGGTTCGTTTATTTGGGCTACAAACTGATTTGAGGGTGCACTCGGTTTAACAAACATACTTAAGGATGATTCAGCTTTATAGGCACTGTTCATGTACGTTGTGTGATTTTTGTCTTCTGAACTTTCCACGTTGCAGCCAATATCCGAATGGGTAACTTTGTGATTAATTACTCCTGAACTTGTCACTTCAATGCTAATTTCTTCCGAGTGTGTTATATTCTGGCTATTTTCTTCCGAACTAATACTTCTTGAATGTTCAGTTGTGTCACTGTCTGCTGTCGAAGCAAATGCATTCAATACAATAGGTGTCTGGCTGGCATAAGAACTACTACGGCTTCCTCTTTGTCTCAAACAGCACAAAACTGTCATCAGTCTTCTGTTATTTGCAGAGTTCGTCTCTATCTGTTCGACATCTGCCACCAGCCCTTGGTTAGTTAAATCGGATGGCTGTCTCTGACGTTTTGATGGCTTGTTTTCTATACCCACGGCTGGCCCCGTGTTTGTAAAGTCTACATCTTTCTTTTGTTTCGAACAGGTAGTAATGAAGTGACGTTGTTTGCTATGTTTCCAAGCAGTCACACCAATGAGAGTATACAAAATTACAATTGAAGAACTCAAGGCAACATACAGAAGAATGAACAGAAGATTGTTCATAAGTGGCCAAATTGTATAAAAGTAATGATCGTCAGCGAAGCATTCATATCCTTTAATGTTAGCACACGGGGTCTCCTTGGTCTTAACACCATAGATGATCGTGTAGGGTATGCTGACCAGGAGTGCAATGAAAGCAGCGGCTAGGCTAGCAAAGATGGCTTGTTTTATCGTCACCTGCCACTCGTGTGGGCGACATACTTTTCTATACCTGCAGACAGAAAGAACATCAATGTTGCTTAAATATTTTTGGGGGTTAAACATAGGAGACGCTTGAGCTGAGCGGCGCTGGTATAGTGGTTTATACAATGAATAAATCACCAACATCCCCCCCCCCCTTTTAAAAACAAAACAAAACAAAACAAAAACGAGTATATGGTAAGCTTTTCTAGAACACGACCACAAGAAACAAAATTGATCTTGCGGTTAAAGATTTCGTCAGCACAGGAAAGAAACTAACACACACTGACATAATTACATGTAAATCATCTTTATGATATGCCATGCCGATAAGCGTGGGCGGTTTTGTTTCGCCATCTCACTCGATCATCAGAATCGTGGATCAGCGCAGTGTTCTAGTCTTGACCATACAGCTTGATCAAGCCATCCAGGTATTTACTTCTCTGCCCTACCCCTGTTCTCTCCCCCTCGATCTTGCCTGTTGTCACCAAGTTCTCCAATTTATTTCTTCTCATAACGTGACGAAGACTGTGTGACTTTCTACGTCTAATTTCTATAATCAGCTTACGAATTTCATTTGTTTCTTGTAGGAATCAGTCATTATTTTTTCTGTCTGTCCGTGGTATTCTTTGAATTCTCCTCAGAAACAACATTTCCACAGCCATCATATTTTGTTTCAGCTTGACTGCTTATTGTCTACGCTTCACATCCATACAAAAGTACAGGCTCTATGTGGCACCTCAGCACTCTTTTTTCTCAAAGCAATCGACATCTATGTATTACAATAAGAAAGAGACAAACAGATTTCTTTTGTCATGTGATGAGAAGAGAGGCATTGGAGAACATCGTGACAACTGGAAAGATCGAGGGGAAGAGAGGCAGAGGCAGACCAAGAGAAATGATGCTGGACGGATTGAAACGGTGGCATGGAGGAATATCATCAGCAGAGTTGATCCAGAACACCAACGACCGAGATCTGTGGAGAGCCATGAACGCCTACGCCAGCCGTCAGGGTACTTGATGATGATGATTATTGGTCTGCATGTTTTTCACCTTGTAATAGGCTGCCTACGCCTAGGAGATTCTTGTTCTAATCTTTTCAAGGCATCTCACATCAGATGTTACAGCTGTTCCGAGATTCACTTGTTTAAGAATATGCCCATTTACTTGTTTATTACATTGTGGTATTTCTTTCTTCTTAGTGACGACCATAATCTGCGTCTTCTTACAATTTAATTCTAACCCAAGTTGTTCGCTGTGTGCAACAATAACATCTACTAAATGTTGCAGATCCTATTCACTGTCTGCAATCAATACTCTATCATCCGCATATCTAATGTTATATGTTACGTACCACAATGATTATTTCTTTCACATCGTCAACATTTCTGAAAATGCTTTCACTGTACAGGGAAAGAAGATCTGGAGACATTACATATCAATTTCTCACACCTCTTTTAATAAGCTGATATTGACATACTTCATTATTAATGTCTATGGCAGCTTATTGTTTCAATATCTGTGTTTTTTAATGAGATCAAGGTCTTTCCCATCAATTTGCAGATCTGCAAGCATCTCCATCATGTTGACATGTCTCACTTTATCGAAAGCTTTTGTGTAGTCAATAAAGCAAAGATGTAAGTCTTTGTTTTCTTCTATAGAAAGTTCAGTTCATGTTCTCATCATATACACAGCATTCACTGTATCCTTGCCTTCTACAAACCCAAATTGTTATTCTCTGTTTCGAGCTGTATTTTCTTCCTGACTGTTTGCATGATAATTCTTATCAACATCTTTGTGATGTGACTCATTATACTAATTGTTCAATATTGATCACATTCCATGGTTCCTGATTTCTTCGGGATTGTAATAAATATAGAATTACATAATCAAAACCAGCGAAATGAGATACCTGAGGAGGGCTGCCAACTGAACAATCCGAAACCGAGTAAGAAAAGCTGTTATCAGACAAACAGTGGGATCAACACCTTGTGCCACATTTATTGAAAGACAGAAGATCAAGTGGTTTGGCCATGTCGTTAGAATGCAACACCGTCAACTACCATCACTGGCCTTACATCAAAGATCATCTGCGACGAGACCAAGAGGACGTCCAAGAAGAAAATGGATTGACGACATCAAAGACATTGTACAATCACACGGAATGACACTATCCAGTGCCGCCCATCGGGCGCTGGAGTGCAAATTATTCTTCCCCACGACTCTTGACGACTGAAGGTGAAGATGATGATGATGATGATGATAACTCCTGTATCATATTTTGTGTTCATTAGTCTGGTGACTTAATCTTTTCCGTATTCTTCTAAAGCATTAATCCTTTCTGTTGTGATGCTGTCGGGGGGGGGGGGGGGGGGGGGTCTTGCCAGTTTTCATATGGTTAATTGCATTCTGAACCTTCATTGTCAGAATTGATGATCCTTCATTACTATTTTGAATATCATACTGTTCTTCTCCGTTAGCATCATAAAGATGTTTCATATAATCTGACCATACATGTACAATCTGATCTTTTTATATTATGAATTTTCCATATTTTGTTTACAGGCAGCCTGTTGATGTAGGTGTTCTTTCATTAGTAAGCTCCTGAATTCTTGTGTGAATTAATTTGGTATTACTGTTGTGTTGTTTTGTTTTTTTTTTAATTTCTATGCAATTATGTTCAAGCCATTCTTCTTTTGTTTCTTTACATAATTTTCTAACTTTCCGGTGAATTTACATGTAAAACACTACATGAAGGTATAAATATAAAAGTCACGTATCTGTATCCTTGTTATGGATTGGTAACGTCTGTTATTAGATCCACCTGCGTGATACCATCAAAGAGGTTTATATGCTCGCCTGTAAACGTATATACCTTAGATTTCATACTGAAATATCATCTACCATGTAGGCTCAATATTGTTTCGTCGGATCTTTCAATGGCAATACCCCCATAATGGCCAGCCACCTACCATAGCCTGTATTTGAGTTATTAACGAGAGGGTCTGAATGACAAACGAGGATGACAGATCTTAAGTACTCCAGAAACTGTATCTCCATCTAGTGCGTCTCCAAGTAAATATGTACAAGCAATGTCTTTCGGAAAGAACGGGGGCTGGTACTGTCTATACCGCCCTACACATTGCCGTTTTGCCACAGAAAGTACAGCTCTACAACCAAATCCAACCAATACTGAATTCCTTGAAAAGAGGTTAGTTTCTGTGATTTTTTTTTTTTTTTTTCGCATACCCTTTACAGGACATAGCTGTCAACATCAGCATCTTTCAGCTGATTGTTGATTTTTTGGCAAGATTACGCTAAGTAGTTTGCCATTGCTTTCTGAGCGACCGGCTCACATATCCCTTAAGTTACCAACGCGGCGAGAACCGCTACCAATTCTCGCGCAGGTTACGTTCCTTACGTGGATATACGGGATTACGGAGAATGACGTTCACTCATTGGCCAGGGAGACCGGCTCTATTCTCCTGCTGCCTTTTATCCCATGTTAAAAAACAAACACTCACCCAACTCACACCAGACAGTCCTACTCTTTGCTATCTTCAGCAGCAACCCCCCTCCCAACCCACTATCCCCCACCCCTCAACTCCCGCCCCAACCATGTCCGTCCAGCATGATTCATCTTTACTTTCTGGAAATGTAACATAATTATGGTTTTACATACATGACAATGTCCAACTGACAAGTGATAAATCCCTACTTCATTCCCAACAAATAGATTCGAGGTAGCGCAGTGGCTATCACTCTTGCTTTGCCGTTCTATTGCTATAGATTCTAATCCTCATTGAGGCGGGGATTTTGTTTTTATTGGGCAGTCAGGTCGATCATGTCAAACATGAGAACCTTGAAGTATCCTGGAATAACGCTGCCAGTGTGATATTGGCAAGATTATTTATTCATCGAGCGCGGATTTGTCTATAACATTCCAGTCTTGAACCATATACCTAATACGGCCCATAGCGAGGAAAAGGATCCACTATTTTAATGTTTTATTCCCAACATGTGAACTGATGTTATAATCTGTCCGGAAATTAATGCCGTCATTCACGATCAATTATTTTGAAAACTGTCTGTTGCATCGTTATTAAAATTTTTCCTGCCGTCTTATATTTACCCCCAGCCAAGGAATATGTCTTTGTTATGTCCAAAAGCAACTTAAATCATCGAAAGCGACGACATTTCTTTGATGTTTTGGGGAAAATGTAGTGAATTCACGCTAACAAACTAGTCATACAGTAAACCACGTTATTTCTGTTAAGGACACAAGTACAAGGCGTAGCCAGATTCGTATGTGAGTGGGTACAATAAGAAAAAGTAGTTTAAAAGTCGACAGGGTCGACTGCATGTCACTGGGTTTTTATCCAATATGGCTCAGTCTCTTTCCGCAGGGCGGAAAGCGTCGCACAAAGAACGATCTCCTTAGCTCCAGCGACGACCCTCGTGTCTCGGAGTACGATCCTTCTCAATTATTAAAATCCACCCGAGGTATGATTGAAGTTTGGCTCGTCCCAGGAATAAACAAAACGCTCAAAGTCAAAAGTAACTTGGCAACGAAATCACAGATGCGGCTCTGACGACAAGTTAGTACAACACCTGTTTATTTGGGTGTATCAACAATAGTGCAAGACAAATTCCTCGTCTCTATAGGGCATCCTTAACGCAGGACCGACACCTACTAGGAGCAGCTCTAATTGTCATGCTCATATATCTCTAACCTTCACCTCAGCGCCCATCCTGTTTTCCATTCCTCTGTTCTTTCGATCCGTGTCGTTAGATTCTAGGTATATTCATCTCGCTTCTAGGTCCACAGGTGTTCGATCCCAGCAAATGACTCCTCCTGTCGTCCACTTGAATATCAGCTACACTTGCATACGAATATCCAATTCTCCACGACTTGACTCCGCAGAATACACACACGTCCGATTCCCAAGACGGTATCACAGCGTAATGTTGTTTGTTGACGTCTGACGCATCTCCTTAGTTTCCCTGCGCACTTGTATAATTGTACCATTCGGTGCATCTTTTAGGAAAAATCCCTTCAGCCTTTCTCTGTCTGCTGTGTGTCAGTGACTGATATGTGGCATTATGCCCCCCCCCTACAAATTAAATGATATCATTATTTATATAGATATACAATTAGCTTATTACCTATGACAAATACTGACAATCTAAGTTGTATCAATCGCTGAACATGACATTCTGGTTCCCGTCAATAACCCTCAAAAAAAAAAAAACAATTATATGATGGGCACGCCCTTCAGTTCACACCCACGGTGAACGTCGTGTGGTGTCGGCCTATGGGAGGGCCGGACCAACTAATGATACCACTAGTCCCTAACTTGTTGAAATGAACAAGTGTCTTTACTCTAGGTAAAAACCCGGAGTTGTGGACGAGGGTATTAATCGGTACCATGCATCTGTATCAGTTGCTGATCCTCGTTGTCGCTGGTTATGTATATATCTTGCGTTATCTTTTCTTTCCATTTAATGGCTGTAGGTGAGGTTGAGGCTGTCGCTGATCACATTCTAATTTAATTGATATTTCTAATACTACCAAGTGCCGTAGTGGATGTGGATATTCTAACAAATGACTGATACATATCAAATCACAATTAATATCAACTATTATCAACTATTCAACCATTACTTACCGAACAAAACAATCTAATCTAATAATTCTAATATAACTGAATTAAATATTAATTAATTAATTATTCTATATACATTCTATAATATTATAATATTCACATATTAATATTATTAATACTATCAATTCAATCACGTAAACTATTTTTACACATGATACTTAGGAAATCTGTGAAATAACACCAGGTTCTATGTTCCATCTAACGATCAACACGAATAATAGAGTTACGTCATCCGAGTAAATCACGCGTGAAAAACCAATTCAGTTCTCCCCATTTCCGACGAGGCTAACAGTTCTTCCAGCATATGTAGTATGCGAGACTTGACAGTTGTCCTATGTCCCAACAACTTTATGATGTCTCTGCCAACAATGAAAATACGCACATGTATCTATCCGACTACACTATATAATAATAATTAATGTATTATTTTCCTAGTTGCTTGCTATGTACATTACTAATTAACTAGGTGCAATTTGTAACATATATCTTAAAACGTTTCTAACAATCTAAACAATACATATAAGCTTTAAGAATAAAAGTGAACAACTGTGAATCAGACCTATCTATTTACAATCGACTAAGAAGATCATTTAGAATATGATTGACTAGAATCTTGCTGATCATAAATATAGTCTTCTGAAGAATCATACATCTCAAAGATTCAAGACTTCTAAGAAAATAAATCAGAAATATAATATAACATTCTGATTCAACAAGAATAAATATATGGATCAAATAATATTCATAAAATTATTAATGTTCCCTAATAAAGATATATTTAACAACAATTATCTGAAGAATAGAGAACTGAAATATTTTTTCAAGACCGAATGGTAGAAATATGAGACAGTGTGCACAATTTGAAGAGTATAGCTTTATATCTCCAAATACACCTGGAATAACTAAATAATAAGACCCTAATGTGTCTGTAGTGTACTATGTGTTGATATGAACTTAACACTTTCATCCCATTTTCTTTTTCCTTTTATTCTTTGCTTTTATTCTTCCTTTCATTCATTTTCTTTCTTTCTTTCTTTCTTTCAAACCTATAGAATCTCTCTTCTGCACGCATGCCAATATTTATACATTGTAACTTTGTTGATTGGAACAGTGTTTTAATTTTCACGCTTGTGTATGATATGTAATGCATACGCTGCAATGAAATATGTTTAGCAAATCTGTACCAAAAGTAAGACAAGTAACTATAATAAGCAAAGACAAGTAGTGTAGTTTACTTTCTGTATCAAGTTTGTACAGTAAATTTTTGTTTATACGTTAAAGCTTACAACATTTGTTTTGACTTGCGCACATGTGTTTGTGGTGTATTTGTTGGCGTCTGTTAACCAATTTATAAGTTTCTTTCTGGTTTGTGTATATCTTTTCTTGATTTGTGAGTAGATATTTGTACTGCCGCGAGCAATGTATTTCTTTGATTGTGCGTATATGTCAGTGACATACTTTTTAACTTCAGAGTGCATGTGTGTAATACACCTCCTGACTTCTGTGTGCACGTTTGTGACATACTTCTTGACTTCTGTGCTTATGTATGTAATATATTTCTTGCCTTTTGTGTGTAATATTTGTGCTATACCTCTTTACTTCTGTGTGCATGTTTATGATATACCTTTTTGTTCGTATGAACCCGTTTGTACAATGTTTCTTGAGCTTTGCGTATATGTATGCACTGGTACAAATAATATATATCTTTGTTCGAAAGTAGATGTTTATGACGACACATTCAACCTGTGATATGGTTGACTTCGCTAAAGTTATGATCTGAGCAATAATTATTGTTATCAAATCCCATTGCCGTTGTTTAGGCAACACATTAGTAGGCTGTCTCTGTTGTTTGTACTGAGTGCGTGTAACCTTTGTTCTCTTTTTGGGATGTTTTAGAAAAATGTCATTTAAAGACATGTAATCAAGCTTGACTTGTTTTTGATTATCGGTTATACTCATCGATGAAGAATCTATTTCTTCGTGTTTGGGTTCGTCTACCTTGTGAATATCTTGGTGTTCACCAATATTTACTGTTATATTATCACTCTTTTGTGTTGCATCGTTTTCTTCAACAGTTGATGTAACCTGCTCTACTTGCGTATTTTCTTCTTCTTTATCTTCTTCTTCTTCATGCGTCATTTCTACTTGGGAACTTGTACTTGTACTTGTGAGTGTCTCGTCAGGTTTGTGTTAGATCGGTTGAATGTAATTTTTGACATTCGGGATGTTACCAACCATTAACCCAGCACCAGGGATTGGCAACACTGCTGCACATACTTTACCTTCGTAATATGGGCAATCAATCATGACCCATGCGGTCTTTTATGTTTCTATGGTACCCCCGAACGTTCTGCAACCAATACTATTACCTGTGTAATCACTTTCGTTTATTAACTTGTGATCGACTCCCACAATAGCTGAAGAAGTATCCCTATTACAGGTCGTTGATACTCCATTAACCCATGCTTGTTGAGTAATAAGAGTGTCTTCTACGTTTTTGTCATCTTTGATGATGAACACTGTGTTAGTTTCATATATTTGTAGTTGTTTCCTTCTTTTCTCCTCTATTAACTTTTCTAATCTTTCAGCTCTTTGTTTTGCATAATTCCTAAGGTGTGCCCCAGTCAAACCACCCTTCTTACCTATGTCCATGAAAACGTGAAGTATCGACATGTCGTCCTACATTAGTCAACTCTAATCTTGCTGAAAAATTTGTAGCGTGCAAAAATGCAAAGGAAATCGACGATATCGAAGTATGTTTAACCGAGGGTAAACAATATAAGAAATGTTGAACCAACTGTCAACTTCAACTCAACAATAAATTCAACAATAGAAATTCAGCAGCTTATTGCGATAAAATTATCCTAACTATTATTCTATGTAAATAACAGAAAATAGTATTACAAATATATTCGGTATAAAGAATATGATAACACTAGACAGCTAATAACGATCGAAACGAGTGACATATGACGTAACACCATATTCGTCATTATAAAAGACAATAACATTGACTAACGATTACTCCGGTTACGAATGCAAACAACCATGATTTACTACTACTATGACAAAACAACAATTAGATACTTACAATACGTGAGATTGATACAAATAGCTTCGTATCGACCTGACAATTGTAAGTATATGCGTCTTCTTTAAATTAGTACGATATTATTAACTAATTCGAAGTAGAGCACCACCCAACCACCCACTTATTTTTGTGTTAACTTACCCATTGTTACTTATTTAATGGTATAGCTGCACCTCGTTAATAGAATGTATACAACAATCAACAAATAGGATAAAGTATACTGGCCTTATTGACTATTGTTGGCGTTGGGTAACGTAGTTACATAGGTGGTGTGTCCATTTATTCAATACTACAATGAGTGCAGAAGTAGAGTGACGAGTGACGCAGCGATTGGCTGTTGTTCCTGTCTGTGTTAATACGATAGTGTATTTTACTTACACTAACACCCTAGACCAAGTGGTCTGTGACCGATTTCTGGAGAAATTTGATCGGTTGCGGTGTATAAATGTAGAACTTTTCGTTGTCACAGCCTGCTGTGTGTAATATGTGCCTTGTCCACTAGTAGGGCAAGTCACGATTTCGAGTGTCGTTTTATGACAGTAATCTCTTGAAGTAAAGTTGTTGCGTATCAACGCTATTTGCCAAGCTCCTGGTTCGAGATCATCATTAGTTCCTTTAATAACCAGCAATGTGTACTAATTCTACTGAGGCTGTAACCAATGTCTGATCCATGAACTTTGACAAAGATGAAAGAGCTGAAGTGTCTGAAGGGATACCAAAGTCACCTTCCTTTGCGACAATGACTCTAAAGTAAGTCGAGACTGGTGTCGACTGTTCGCTATGATACGTGTCCGGACATACTACTGGCGTATCTTCAATTTGTAGTAGCAGTTTATGCTTAACATTTCAATATAGTATTGTTTGCGAAATGATCCTCATTTATTTCCAATAACACAATAGCACCATGTCATTAACTTTCCACATACGGCTGCATTAAATGGTGTGTTCAATTGGTGCAATGCTGAGCCATACTTTCTTTGGTGTGTAAGCGGCTAGTTCTGTGGCTACTAGCGTTGTTATTTCTTTCTTTCCCACA
This sequence comes from Cepaea nemoralis, assembly GCA_014155875.1. Lineage (NCBI taxonomy): Eukaryota > Metazoa > Mollusca > Gastropoda > Stylommatophora > Helicidae > Cepaea > Cepaea nemoralis. Next base: position 21,498 of record JACEFZ010023124.1, on the reverse strand, counting down.
CAGAAAATCTTGGTGTAAATGTCTGGAAATGGAGGTAAAACACTTTCTCCTACCTTATGTACAAAGCCATCAAAAGAATTCAGAATTCAGATCTGCTTCACTATTTCGGTTGTTGACAGTTTGCCGCTTACTGTTTGGTGTTGTAATTTCCGCTGAGTGTTGCGTGGTGCGTCACACTAACTTTCGGTGTGCACACTTTCTTTCCGTGCACAGCTTGGCGAAATAATTCTGCCGTATAACATATTCAATTGTGGATCTCTTCAAAATAACACTGAGATTCATCTGTCCGGCCAAAAACTCCCATATGCCTCGGAGTACGATCCCTCTCAATTATTAAAATCCACCCGAGGTATGATTGAAGTTTGGCTCGTCCCAGGAATAAACAAAACGCTCAAAGTCAAAAGTAACTTGGCAACGAAATCACAGATGCGTCTCTGACGACATGTTAGTACAACACCTGTTTATTTGGGTGTATCAACAATAGTGCAAGACAAATTCTTCGTTTCTATAGGGCATCCCTAACGCAGGACCGACACCTACTATGAGCAGCTCGAATTGTCATGCTCATATGTCTCTAACCTTCACCTCAGCGCCCATCCTGTTTTCCATTCCTCTGTTCTTTCGATCCGTGTCGTTAGATTCTAGGTATATTCATCTCGCTTCTAGGTCCACGGGTGTTCGATCCCAGAAAATGACTCCTCCTGTCGTCCACTTGAATATGAGCTACACTTGCATACGAATATCCAATTCACTCCACGACTTTGACTCCACAGAATACACACACGTCCGATTCCCAAGACGGTATCACAGCGTAATGTTGTTTGTTGACGTCTGTCGCATCTCCTTAGTTTCCCTGCGCACTGTATAATTGCACCAATTCGGTGCATCTTTTAGGAAAAATCCCTTCCGCCTTTCCCTGTCTGCTGTGTGTCAGTGACTGATATGTGGCACCTCGGGAGTCTCCGAAAAAATGCACTCGTGAAATGAAGGAATCGAACATACAACCTTCGGAGCCCGAGTCAGACGGCTTGACCACTTCACCACGGTGACTCCCGAGAGGGGTGCAATGTGTAATATTAGTAAAGACAGAATTTACAGACGCATGGGGTAGATAATGTGTAAATTGACAGTAAAGTAGAAGGAATATATCTCTTACCTTATTTTGCATTTCCTTCTTGTTTCTTCAGCTGCTGGTTATTAATTGTACACAAGTATTCATGTTACTAGAATGCATTTAGCTTTTTATATTGAGTTCATGAAAGCTTCCAAATAGCTATGCGTTAATATGCGTATGGAGTGACCAGAAATGATACCGCAATTTAGTCATCATGTATCAATTTTTAAGGATCTGTTCAGCTGTCAGTGTAGTTTGTTCACACGTACACATGGGTGACAGATCCGCTTTGAGCCTTCGTGAAAGATTGTCTACTCTGCTATTTACTGTTCAGAGACGGAACATGATTACCTGTTTTGCACTATGAAAATAGTTGTCAGTGTCTCTGTAGTGGGCTTTCTTCTTAACGACCAAGATGTTGATCCTCTTTTCATTGAAGTGTATAGATTGATTCGTATGCACGTGTGTTGTCCCCAAATTTGACAACGTGTTTGCTCTCACGTTTCTTGTTATGCTACAATATGTCAGTTTCCACCGCAATATTACTCTTCTGTTGGTATTCAATGCGTTTAGTGTGTGTGTGTGTGTGTGTGTGTGTGTGTGTGTGTGTGTGTGTGTGTGTGTGTTTTTTTTTTTTTTTTTGTCAATACGAGTTGTTTGTCACCGCTGAGGGCTTGCAGAATTGAACATTCATCACTATGGAATACAAACTGTTGCCACTAACATTGTGCTGATGCTGTAATGTTTAGGGCCTGCAATTCTTCTGAATATGTCGAGCAAAATATCCCAGTAGGTGTGCATGTGGATTAATGTCTGCGATCTGCCCAGACCTTAATCGGTGTCGGACGATTCCAGTAGGTTGATGACTGCTATCGGTTGCATAAAATTAAATCCATCCTTTCTCCAATAGTCATCTTCTTCTTTCAACACATGGTCCTCACATTTTTTCCAGCAACTGTTATCAATTTTTAATAGCACGGTCTGAGTTAGTATCTTGACGTCAGACAATTTGAATATATTGATTGATTGACTGATTTAGAAACCGACATCACATCATTCGGGTCATTCCCATAAGCGCTCCTTCCCCATCCTCAGCAGACAGCGAAGAGTTCCAATACCAATAATTCCAGTAGCAACCTGATTATATGTCCGTCTCGCCTTTCCTCTGAGCGTCGAGCCTCGGCCAGATCCCCTCGTCACTCCTCGCTGCTTCATTCTTGCCAGACTATGGTGATCCATTTGCTCCTCCGAGGTGTACACGTGCTCCCACAAGGCCGCAACTACCTCTGCCTTGTCATGCATCAATGCCGTAGGTATTTTGTCTTTTTGGGCAACTACATTGTGATATGATGCATTGTCTATAATTAGACAAGACGGTCTATCTAGGGATAGAAGCACTGTATTCTCGAGCCAATCGCTAAATACATTGCCATTCATCTCATTATGATAATCCCTATTGTCTGTATGCTTTGATACGAACACGAGTCCAGCATTCTGTAGTAAACCATTTTGAGTACTACCAGCATGGGCTATGACGAAACGCTGTCCTTTACTACAGGGCACATATCGCGTTATCTTTCCGTCCACTGATTGCCATTCATTTTCACTTGTGTGGTGCGCATTGATCCAGGTTTCATCCAAATACACTATATCATAATTTGCGCATTTCCCTTATTTCCCGTAGGTATCTGCTTCTCGTGGCTCCTAAATGCGGTTGCTCGCAAATGATATTTCTACCTCCCTTGTACTTTCTAAACGTGAAGCCTTATATGAAAGGACCCACATTAATGACACACCTCTGAAGATACTGCGACACCACTGAACATTCTCTGTTTCACTTCTCAACTCTCATTTCGTAAGGCCAATCCCGTGAAAAACGTGAAAATTTACTATTGAACGCTCATGTTTCCTCGTGAAGATGTAATACTTCTAATAATGTGCACTTCATCTCTGTCTCGTAAATTATATACCGCATATAAACAAACTTTGAAATCTGCTGTAAAATCTCCAGAACACAAATGTTTTTGTTGGGTGGACATCATGATAAGGTTATATGCTAAATCTCATCATTTTCTCTCAGCTGGTTACTGAGATATGGAATTTTATATTGGGACAGACAAAAATAAATGGACTATAGATGTGTCTGCCGGAACGCACAAATATGGTTAACTCGCAAAAGGGCACAATGAAACCAGCGTTATTTTCACGAGGAAATAGCCAGAGGACAAGGACTAGTCTATAGCGGTTTATAGGCGAGAGGGTCGACCTCATTCCACCGGGTTTTATCCTATATGACACTGTCTTCTTGCAAGGCAGCCTGTACGAACTTCGTAGCTCCAGCGACGATCCACGGGAGTCTACACGAAAATTGTACTCGTGGACCGAACGACGGAGACCGGAATCGAACACGCAACCTTCGGAGTGCGAGGCAGGCGGTTTAACCACATCGCCGTGGAGGCCCCGGAAGGACTAGTCAATCACCCGTAAGGAATTTGAAATCCGTTCGTGCCGCACCACACGTAATTGCGTACGTTGAAGATGACAATGTCATAGTCATGTGATAAGTACTGACCAATGAATAAAATAGCACGTGCTTATCGTCCCATGATGCATAGGTTCTCTTTCTGACCGCTGAGAAAATGGCCGAGTTGATCCAAAATCCGACCAAAGAAGCTCAAAGAGCGGTGATTCAGTTGCTTTCATTGAAGGATGTCGACCAATGGACATTCATCGAAGAATGCAGGCAGCGAACGATAACAAATGTGTGTCGAAGATAACAGTGACAGGATGGGCACGAATTTTTCGGAAAGGACGTCAGTTCACCACAAATCTTCGAGGGTCGGGTCAAGCGCATATTGTTGCAACAGAAAAAAAAACTGCCAAAATTGATGCAGCAGTACAGATGAACCGTTGTCAAAGCATACGTTCGCTAGCGATAGAATTTGATTTGTCAATTGAGACAATTCAACAGGTCGTTCGTATGAAACTGCAATATCGGAAGGTGTGTTCATAGTGTGTACCACGGATGTTGACCGACCAACAAAAAGAGGAACGCATGGGATGGTGTGTGAACCACTTACTGTGTTACAGAGTGGAGGGTAATGCATTTCTCTTCCGCATGGTGGCAGGCGATGAATCATGGTGTCACCACTTTGAGCCGAGTAGCAAAAGAGAGAGCATGCAATGGAAGCATGCTGGATCCCCAAAAGCCAAAAAATTCAAGCTACAGGTTTCGGCTGGTATGGTTATGCTGAGCGCATTTTTCTTTACCATGAAGGGCAATTGTTGGCCGACTTTAAAGAACCTGGTGTCAACATCAACTATACCCACTACTTGCAAATACTAGACAAGCTGCAAAAAGCCATCAACAATAAACGACCCAGCATGCTTTCTCGCGCTGTGATTTTGTTGCACGATAATGCTCGTCTGCATGTCGCAAAGATTGTGCAGGAAGCATTAGCAAGGAAGAGGTGGGAAATTCTGCAACATCCAGACTATAGTTCTGATTTGTCACCATGTGATTTTCATATGTTCGGACCTCTAGCAAAAGCTCTCAGGGGGCAACGATTTCACACAGATGCAGACGTAATGAACGCAGTAAACACTTGGTTCAGTGAGCAACCACAATAATTTTTTTTTTTTTGGCGGACGGCATTCGCTGCCTACCTAACCAATGGGATGCTTGCCTGAATGCCTACGGCGACTTCTTCTGACCAACCCTTGGTGCATAATTCATTTAAAATGAATGCTTTGTTTAATTCTACCACACCTGTTAATGTTTCTTTCATGCTTGTGTAATAAAGACATTGGAACGTGTTTCAAATGAACGTCCCTAATATATACATATATATATATATATATATTTTTTTTGCATATCCTTTACAGGACATCGCTGTCAACAGCAGCATCTTTCAGCTGTCTGTTGATTTCTTGGCAAGATTACGCTCAGTAGTTTGCCATTGCTTTCTGAGCGGCCGGCTCAGTATCCCGCAAGTCACCAGCGGGAGTCGAACCGCTCCCAGTTCTCTCCCGCTACGAGACTGCGTGATAAACGGGATTACGGAGAAAGTGTTGTAACCCCTCAGCCAGAGAGACCGGCTATATATATATATATATATATATATATATATATATATATATATATATATATATATATATAATTATTCTTCTTCAGCATTCCGAGCCATTGAGGTTCTTTGCTGCAGATACAAATCCGTCTCCATTCGTCTCTCTGGTGGACCCTCTTTTGCCAGTCGTTGATTCCAAGTGCTTGTAGGTCTGTATGTTTATTATCTCGCCACCATCTTCTTGGTCTACCTCGGGGTCTACGGTCATTTAAGTCCTGAGTGTAAGCGAGTTTTGTTTCCCTATTATCTTCCATTCTTTATATATATATACTAGCTGACCCGGCCCGGCTTCGCCCAGGCCCTGGAGGGGATCTATCTATCTATCAGTCTGTCTGTCTGCTTGTTTGTCTGTCTGTCTGGCTGACCCGGCCCGGCTTCACCCAGTCCCTGGTGGGGAGCATCTCATTTAATTCATATAAGTAGTCATATAAGCTCTCCCGTTCCCGACTATCTGTCTGTCTGTCTATCTGTCTATCTGTCTGTCTGTCTGTCTGACCGGGCCCGGCTTCACCCAGTCCCTGGTGGGGAGCATCTCATTTAATTCATATACGTAGTCATATAAGCTCTCCCGTTCCCGACTATCTGTTTGTCTGTCTATCTGTCTGTCTGTCCCGGCCCGGCTTCACCCAGTCCCTGGTGGAGAGCATCTAATTTAATTCATATACGTAGTCATATAAGCTCTCCCGTTCCCGACTATTGTTTGTCTGTCTATCTGTCTGTCTGTCCCGGCCCGGGTTCACCCAGTCCCTGGTGGGGAGCATCTAATTTAATTCATATACGTAGTCATATAAGCTCTCCCGTTCCCGACTGTCTGTCTGTCTATCTGTCTGTCTGACCCGGCCCGGCTTCACCCAGTCCCTGGTGGGGAGCATGTCATCTAATTCATATAAGTAGTCAAATAAGCTTCCGTTCCCGACTATCTGTCTATCTATCTGATCCGGCGTGGTTTCGCCCAGCTCCTGGCGCACAGTAACTTAAAAGAATGTCCTTCCACACACCATTCAATGAAAACTGTAGAAAAAGATGGGTTACAATGTTATGCATTATGGATTATTTTTATGAAAACTTTGAAAATGCCTTAAAGATTATATCATTATTTATTATAACTCATATGCCTGAAAATAACTATAGACAAAGAGTTTAACAATAGTGCAAGTAAGTCCAACAATATGACTATAAAGTATATAAAACTGTTATTAAAAGTTATGCCCCTTGAAATAACTTTTCTAGAGTGAAGTCCCCCTGCTATATAGACATTATATAATGAAAATGGACAAGTAAATGTTATTAAATAAGTAGAAGATTTTACATTAAGAAATTATTATAGTCGGTTGCACAGGAATGAAAGGAAGACGTGTAGAAAATTTCATCTCAATCGGATGTACCGTTATCGAACGCATCCAAGACCCACAAACCCACAAACAAACATACACTCTGTTTTATATATATATATATATATATATATATATATATATAATATATATATATATATATATATATATATATATATATATATATATATATATATATATATATATATATATATATATATATGGAAACCATACTGACCAATGAAAAGATATCATTTACATTGAGAAAAAGAGTGTTGAAATGCTACATAGAATATGTAATTGTGTATGGATGTGAAGCGTGGACAATCAGCAAAACGGCTGAAAACATCTTATGGCTGTGGAAATGTGGTTTCTGAGGAAACTGCAAAGAATACCATGAACAGACAGAAAATCCAATGACCAAGACCTACAAGAAACAAATGAAAACCGAAAACTGATCAGAGAAATTAGACGTAGACAGTAAGCATTTTTTGATCATGTTGTGAAAGAAAGAAATTGGTGAACTTGGTGACAACTGGCAAGATTGAGGGGAAAAGAACAAGAGGAAGACAGAGAAGTAAATACCTAGATGGCTTTACCATGTGCCATCGTCGAGACAAGAACATACATCTTTTCCACATCTCTGGTGATCGAGTGAAAGGGCGATTGTAGCTTCTTGAACTCAAAATAAGTCCATTCCACCTTAGTTGGATCGCTGCAGCCATCTTCCAACGGAAAGTAGTTTTAGATGTGGCAGTTGGACTACGGAACCAACAACAATATATCCTGGCCTACCACAGGGATCACCATTATCTCTGGTGCTGTTCAACGCATACACTGTGAGAATCACCAACGAGCAGATCACTGGGATGGGGATGACATTGTTATATGCCGATGATGTTTTAGTGTATCGTCAGGGTAACGATAGAGATCAGGTTGCTGTGGAACTACAAACCAAACTCAATCGCATAAGTACTTTGTGTGCTGAAGCTGGGGCAATCCAACAAATGCAACAGTTTAATAATCATATTGTCAACACTCCAACACCAACTGTAAAGCTGTGTTCAGAGACGGTAGAAAGAACGCAGGCAATGAATTACCTGGGGATACGGTTTGATCGAAGCCTTGCTTATAATGAGCACATAGACCAGGTGATAACAAAGGCCAAGCGGGGTTTGGCTGCGATGCGAGTGGTTGTCACTTGTTTTCCCGGGAGGAAGTTGGAATCAACAAGCACATCTTCAAACTTATTATCTGTTGGGATTATTGACTGACTTCTGTCTACACTCCTCCCTTCTGTCTTCCCTTCCATATATCTATTTCTTTCACTCTCTCTGTTATTCCCTCAACACATACTCCGACAACAGTTCCTTTCAACGATAAATAAAAGATTTATTAATAAAAACTATGTCTGGTGTATGTATGGACTTTGTAAGCGTAGTTGATAGTGTATTCTATTGTTGGTGCCAGAATGAACTCGGAATGTCTATCAGCGGTGTCACATCTCGCCCATTCATTATTCAAGACCACAGGACAGCACATCAAACAGGAAAGATCTCACCCTGGAGGATCCGTATGCTTGAGTCTTATGGTAAATCCGTTATTGAATGAAACAAAACCTGTTCACCACTGATTCACTGTACCGTAATAATAGTCCCGTAAGTTTATGACTGCGCCCGAGTCTGTTTCATGACGGTAAGTATCCAACATCGGAAAAAACCACATCACCACAGTTCTTCCTATTGTCTTTAATTACTAGCAATGTTTTTACTTGTCTATTCTTTCTTCACTAAACATACAAGACGTATGTAGTTTTCTTTGGCTTTGATTTCTGCAAACTATATTACTTTTTTCCTTATTACTTTGGTTATCTGGATCTTCTTCTTCAACGTTCCCTTAAAGGTATGTTTATTTCGTATTAGACCTTGTCTCAGTTGTTCCTTGGTTTATTGAGGTATTTGCTCTCCTCACAAATGACATGCCTTGATTGTATCAACACAGATTTTTCCAGCACACAAGAAGTATGTGTCTATTTTATCTGCTATATCCCGATGGGAGTTTGAACCTGTGAAAAGGATAACAGATCCAGTGATAAGCGTCTGCCACTTAATACTACTTATGCAAGTGTCCTTCTCCAGCCATAATGACAAGGCTTCCGAAGTAAACACCCACATAAGACATATGAATTCACCAAAGTCTAAACTATTCACTAATAGAAAGCAATGGTAAACGCTATTCACACACATCTATATTCCTATGCTAAAACTATACTATAATATATTAATACCTTATATATATATGCACGTATCCTCCTGGAATCGAAATACACTAGCGAATAACACACTAATATCCCATATTCTTTCAATCATTAGGGACGTGTATTTCTATCCCTACTCCGGAGGCATAGATCATTCAGCCCAGTTTGGAACACACACTAACCAGAACTCCATGTTCGGCTATTTATAACGAGTGTCCCATCCGCCGGTGATTGTTTGATCTACAATCAAATTTGTCGTACCCGTAACATCAAAAGTTCAGTGAAATCACGTATACGTCCGGGCGCTCCGTGTTCCGGTCTCCTTCGTCTCTACTATGTTTTCCCTGTATTCTCCGACGCTGGTACCTCAAAGTGTCCAACCCCTTTGATCACCGTCTCCGCTGTTGCGCTGGTCCTCTGTCCATCGCTCGTTTGCACTTCAAAGCATTCTCCGTTCATTTTCCCGTCGGCCGATACGAGCGGGAGTCACTGACCTCGGCGCGTACCTGTATCCTATTTTTATATTCGTTGGTCAATGATCGTTAATTTTATTCCTCCTCTCAGAATGAAGTACACGATTGTTAACCCTTCTCCTTCCTTGCATTTTGATATGTAAGTTATCAAGGAATCACTAAACTGCAGTTTTTTCCGTGACAGTTGTGGCGGCAGCAAACTGTGAGCAGCGCCATCTATGTCTTCTGGCATGTCTGTTTTTGAGTATGCGATGGTAATCCTGCCTATCAGCCGTAAGCAGATAGAAAGGATGGAAAGGATACAGAACGAAGCTATGCGCATGATTCTTGGATGTACAAGAGATAAGCATGCAGGGCGATGCGCTACCTTCTTGATTTTTCAACCATTGAGGACAGAATACAAGTTTGCAGAGCACGCACCTACCTCAGAACTAACGCAAACACACAACATCCACTGCATAGTGAAATTATGAAGATGAAGGGCAGCATGTTAAAAAGAGGACAGTCGTGGATGGGTCAAGCCGAAGACATTCTTCAACAGGTGTGTACTTGAGGACTTAGAACCTGGCGAGGAGTGGGTACAAGTACCAACAGATTTCTGCAGGTCCTTTTCAGTTTGCATCCAACTAGACAGAAAATGCAGACAAGAAAATCCGGCTGCTGTGGAGGCGGCAGTACAAGCGTTGATTGTCGAAAATTCGCTAGACGGTGATACTTTCATTTACACAGTTGGGTCGGTCGTCCGACATGTGAGAAGCTCATGAGCCTTTACGGCTCAGGCCGGAGGGTGAATTGTGAAGGAGGACTCTGGTGCTTTTGCTGAGACCACAAGTAGCCTGACTATGGAAGTCATGACAATAAGTAAAGCAATAACATGGCTCGAGACACAAACATTCACTAGGGCATGTTTCCTTAGCGACTCAATGAGCATGCTCAAGAGGATAGAGATAGGGTGGATTCGAAGAGAATGGTTGCTGTCTCTGAAGCGGTCTCGGCTGGAAAAGATTAGTTTCATCTTCGTGCCAGGGCATGCGGGAGTACAAGGAAATGAGCAGGCTGACAAGCTCGCAGGTATGGCTACTGTGGAGGGCGGACGCGCCATGGACCAGGCTGGCATTCTGAATGCTCTACGAGAAGTAAGACTTTTGTTAGAACCAAGTGATGACTGTGAATCTAAAACCATGGCCAGACTGCGAGAACGGCAAATTAAAAGACGGGTGGCCAAACAAGAACACTACGCAGAAAGCCAAAGAAGATTGATAAACCAACACAGAACTGGTGTCGTTAGCCGCTACACGCTGCGGGATTTACTGAGGATGGGATCTGGGCACTTATGGACTGAATGGTTCGATGTCCAATGAGGATGATCTGTCGACTAACTAACTGACATGACCGCTCTAGATTACCGGCATGGCGCATGATGATGATGGTGATGATGATGATGATTTCGACGACGACGACGACGACGACGATGATGATGATGATGATGATGATGATGATAATGATGATGATGATGATGATGATGATGATGATGATATTACCTGAATAAATATTTGTTAGTATAGGACATATTGATGATAAACACATGCAAGACAAGATTAATGATAGAAAGGAGTTAAATATTGAGCACAACCCACTACTGGCAACGCTGATCGTATTCTGGTATGAACCTAAGGCATATCCACGTCAATATGGAAGCACTAGTCTCGAGTTTCGTTCTCTTTTGAGCTCGTCGGTAGTGAATATCCTTGACCCGACCCGGAAACAAACCCCGGATCACTGGCGTGTGAAGTGTGTGTATAACCACTAGACCACGCAGCACACGCTGGACACGGCCAAATTATCACAACAGAATATTACAACGTCACTCATCGTAGGCTGTAGCTCAAGATTTACCCGATCGCTGCGACAGACGTCCGTAAATGGATGTGGACCAGAACGATCAAGTCTTCTCACTGGCAAGGCACACCAGGCCGCCTAAGTCCAGCGAGCAATAATCAAGTTGATTTATTTGGTTGTTTCGGGATTTGAGATTTAAATATTGAGCACAACCCACTACTGGCAACGCTGATCGTATTCTGGTATGAACCTAATGCCTATCCACGTCAATATGGAAGCACTAGACTCGAGGTTCGCTCTCGTTTGAGCTCGTCAGTAGTGCATATCCTTGAACGGACCCGGAAACAAACCCCGGATCACTGGAGTGTGAAGCCTGTGTGTAACCACCGGACCACGCAGCACAAGCTGGACAGAAAGGAGTTAGTTGCATATCCTTTGCAGGAAGTAGCATTCAACCCCATCATTTTTGGCTGTTTGTGATTTCTTGGAAAGCTTTCGTTTAGTTGTTTGAAGGGAGCACTTTTGAAATGTGTCAACCTGTTACAAACCTAACAACAGCAACAGCCAACAGCGACATCGCTCCACCAACTGTAGTGAAAGATCCCAGAAAGGCCTGAATCTTGCAAACACCAGGACTACTGAAGTTCCAGGAATTAAACATGGTACTGACCGCGCCTGTAAAAGAGTTAAGTCTGATTATACATAGTTGACAGACTCGGAGCAATGTTAAACAGATCATGTTATTATATTTCTTGTTGTTAGTCTTGGTCATAGCTGTGTATGCACAAGTTACTAGAAACCTCTCTCTCTTTCTCTCTCGCTCAATCTCTCTCTCTCTCTCTCTCTATATATATATATATATATATATATATATATATATATATATATATATATATATATATATATATATATATATATATATATATATAGAACGGGCTTGGTAGAATCAGCGGGGAAAGAAGACCCTGTTGAGCTTGACTCTAGTCCGACTTTGTGAAGACACATGAAGGGTGTAGCATAGGTGGGAGCGCAAGCGCAATTGAAATACCACTACTTTTATCGTTTCTTTACTTATTCAGTCCATCGTGGAAGGATGGGAGACATTGCTCGCAATAGACAAGTAATGTCTCCTGCGGTAGATCTGGTGGGCCTATTCCCGGTGGTTGCGGGGTCCGCTAAGTCAGGTGGAGAGTTTGACGATAGTGCACGCTTTACACAGGTCCGGACACTTGTGTTTGACAGATGTGCGCGCCCTTACGGTTCGGGCACGTACGAGGCCCTCACCTGTAGGACTTGGCTGAACGCCTCTAAGCCGGGTCCCTTGGGTGTCAGGGTCTGGCCATCACTCGCCACCTGCTCGTGGTGGCGAGGTCCTGGAGGATTTGACGCTGTGCCGCCAGCGTCTGCAACATATTATGTGCCAGACGTATTGGTTACCCATTCCTCTGGAATACACAAGAATCAGGTCGAGAGAGGTGACGTGTCGTTTGGGCATCACACGTTTCTCTCAAACTCTGCCCAGGCATTGTGATGGAATTTTGGCCACATTCCAACTCACATACTTTGATCTGTCAAGACTGCAAGGTGCCAAACACTTACACTATATGTGTGTGTGTGTGTGTGTGTGTGTGTGTGTGTGTGTGTGTGTGTGTGCGCGTGCGTGTGTGTGCTTGTGCGCGCATGTGTAGCCTATCTATTTCGACAGAGGGGATGTGTCACTACGTCGGACTTGTCCAATTTGAACAGGTTATCACCTGATGATAGAACATCGTAAAATGAACAGACAACTCAGCTTAATCGCAACGGTTCAATGTGTCATATGTTGTTCCACGTCGGAGACCTTTGCAGTATCATATCTGTGACTGTTGCACACTCTTTTGTCGTCGCCTCCTTTAGAGGATTTTCCTAAGCTGCAACGTCTCTGCGTTTCTTGGTCGATGCCATGGACCACTTCTGGACGTTGCTCGATTACAAAAGCCTTGTCAGTTGCACTGGGAGTACCTTATTACTTCCTTTACTTTCAACGCTGCCAACCTTCCACTTTCTTCCTGTTCTTAGCGCAAATAGAGAGTCACTGATTGTTAATCTGGAGACTCGCATAGTACCATCGTCTCGATTTTCTTAATTTGTAAATCTGTGATAGGCGTAAATGGAAGTACGAGCTTTGTCTTCCCGAAGAACCGCGGTACTTCAGCCACTCCTGGTAGCGCTCCAAGCGACATCCTTGTGACTGTGCTGATCTTCCTCTCCATCGCTTCTACTGTTGCTCGTGCTTGTCGTAAATGGACAAAATGCATAGCAGTTTTGGAACCAATATAAACTGGAGACGCCAGATATGCTGTGCTGCGTTCTTGTCCGTCAACGAGGCACCGCACTTTCGGCGGAGACTTTTGATGGGTTTCTCTATGAGGTGTGAATTGTCTGGTCGGCCACTGTAAACGAGGTGGCGTCCACCTTGCCCTTCACACAGACAAGCTTTTAGATATCTTCGGCGGCTTAAAACTCATCCTGCTCCAGCCGATCAGTTGATCTAATCTTAGAGCATGTAGCTGGCATGGCTCTTCACTGGTATAGGATTTTCTTGTCGTCCATGAAAGTCTTTAGCGGAGACATTCCGCATTCTCCACGCCACGTTGAAAATGATTTACGTGGCGTAATGAATAGTATCGAATCTACATCACTATATCCACAATAGTCGATCTATATTTTCGTAATCTTCGAGTTCGACAAGCCATGGGAGAAATCCTACGAAGACTGCATTTGCTCTTCCAGCACATGATACATTTTGAGAGTCTGCCACATCATCTGGTGGGACACTTGACCGTAAGCGTTGGCCAAGTCCAAATACATCGCGTGAAGGTTTGTCGTCTCTGCCTTCGGTCTCTTCATCACTTCCCAGGTTATGGTTGTATGTTCAATGCACTTGGAGACTCCTGGCATATACCTCGTTCTTTAGACATATTTGCTCGCCATTGTGTTATCTCTCAAAATGATCACATGGCTTCACTCCAGTCTTCTGGTTTAATTACATGATTTCACACACATACACACACACACGCACACACACATACACATACACACACGCCCGCGCGCACAGAGAGAGAGAGAGAGAGAGAGAGAGAGAGAGAGAGTCAACACATCCTCTGCCACGAGTATATTGTTCAAAAAGCATTTACTGTAGGCAGATTGGCTGGATCTACACCTGTGGATGGATATTGGTCTACGATAAGGTTGACATGGTTAGGGCCCTCTGGGAGCGTGTGTATGGCGTGGAAGAACATAAATCATGGCCTGGAGAGAATTGTGTGACAGGGAGTGAGTAAGAAGATGTACCGGCTGAAACTCAGCTCTCAAGCGTGGTCTATACACGTGCTACTTCTTCTAGTGCACTGGACTGATTTTTGCGTGTGGATTAGCTTTCCCTATTATCAGTGTCCCTCACCATCTCAGGCATTCCCACTCCGACTTCTGAGGTACTCGCAATATACATCCCCAAGACAAGAGCGAGAAGTCAAACTTTGAGTCCATCTGACCAGCGCAGGGATTGAATCCGCAGCCTAAGCATCAGCACATCGGATGTTAAACAACGAAGGCTCTTATAAATTCGAGCAGGCTTATTGTTGTATATAGTGTTCTAATTTCGCCAGTTCTTTAAAGCATTCGTCGTTACTTATTTTGGTAGTCCAAGGAATTAGCAACATTCCTCTAAGGAACCACATCTCTGTTGCTTCCAATCTCTTCCTAATTTGTTCATTTATATTCCAAGATTCACAGCCATGCAGCAAAACAGGTTCTATATAGCACTTCAGCACTCTCTTTCTTACATTCAATGATAGCGACTTATTGCATAAGATATTCTTCATTTTTTGAAATGCAGCCTTTGCTTGCCCTATTCTGTTCTTGATCTCAATTGTGCATCTTCCATCTGATGTTATATATGTCCCTAGATATTTAAAACTATCCTCTTGGTGAAGAATTTTCCCTTCTATCACTATTTCACATTTGGGTGTCCCATAGAGTGCAAAAAAGGACTTTTCTTGGCTATCAAGGAAATAGAAACAATGGTGATATCAAAGAGAAAGATGATACCAAAAGTGAAGTAACAATAGGAGGAAACATCCATAATCATGTTGAGAATGTTACCTACGTAGGAGTAATGTTTACATCAGATGGAAGATGCACGGCAGAGATTAAGAGAGAACAGGTAAGCAAAAGAAGCGTTTCAGAAATTGGAAAGTGTATTACGCAATAATTCACTATTATTGAATGTAAGAAATGTGTGTCTGTCGGGGGCAAAAGGAAAATCCTAACCTGCATAGTTCGAGACGACTGCACTAGCCAGGCGGCCTTAATTCCTCAGGCTCAAAGACCTCACTGCCATAAACAGCAAAGTAATATATTGGCAGTAAACGACAGTTTTTACAGTTATGACATGTTATATTGTATTCAGACAATTATATGCATGTGACAAACGAGGGAAAACGGAGAGAAGAGAACGTACTCGTGAGAAAAAGAGAGAAGATAGAGAGGAGGGGAGGAGGAGATGGTGGAGGAAAAGAAGAAAAGGAAAGAAGAAGAAGAGCGGAAGACAAAGAAGAAGAAGAAGAAGAAGAAGAAGAAGAAGAAGAAGAAGAAGAAGAAGAAGAAGAAGAGAAGAAGAAGAAGAAGAAAGAAGAAGAAGAGAAGAAGAAGAAAGAAGAAGAAGAAGAAGAAGAAGAAGAAGAAGAAGAAGAAGAAGAAGCAGAAGAAGAAGAATAATTATTATTTTGGTAAACAAAAACAAACAAACAAAAAAGCAACAAGAGATTTAATTAGATCAAGAATAGGCAATACATTTTGCTGCAATAGATAAAGTGAAGTGTGTAGCAAGAAAGGTAGTATATCAACAGGATAAATCAACAACCTGCAGTGATATTGACAGATGCAAAATCCGTAATAGAGGCGCTCCTGTCTGGGAAATTGCCAGTTCTGAGGACACTACTTTCTGAACTTAGCAGTCAGCGTAAGATCACCATACAGTGGATACCATCCCACTGTGGAGTCCCCGGAAACGACAGAGCTGATCGATTGGCTAAGGAAGGAGCAAAAGAAGAACAACCTGATGTGCCTATTACATACCACCAAAAGAAAGAATGATCAATCAATCAGAAAGCCCCAAACCTTACTCAAGACGACTACCACGTTATGGACAGATCAGAACAGGTCATTCTTCTGCGCCTCAGAACAGGACACAATAGATTACGCAACCACTTGTATACAAAATTCAAGATTGGTGACTCAGCCATGTGCACATGTGGTTTGGCGTCGCAGACAGCAGAGCACATACTCCAGGATTGCCCAAACTACAACATATCCAGGCGAACCTTCTGGCCTAGAGAGACAACAGTGGAAGATAAACTCTATGGACCGCTGAATGAACTAAAAAAGACTGTTAGATTCATACAAGAGACGACATTGCAGTTGTAGACATGTTTCAAGCGAACGAAAGAAGAAGAACAGGATAAATAATTAGATACCCGGAAGCGGTTTACAGAAGAGAAAAATAGTTAAGTCACAGAGAGTTATTTCCGACGTGAATAGATGAGGCGAAGGCCTGTGGGTTACCGAGGCCAGCAAAGGAAGCAAAGTATACCTCATCACACAGAAAAATTGCGCCATAAAATCCAACAGCCATGAACAAGTAACGTACAGATAAAATAATTACTCAGCCAAAAAAGAGGAAAAGATGATCTTCTAGAAGAGTTACGACGCGTTGCGAAGAAATCCACAATGAGTCCAGGGAGTTAAATAACTTAATTTCACTAAGGAACATCTCCAGGATTGGCAACTGAAATAGGAATGGAAAGCGTTGGAGCTCAAGCCAACGAACACAAGCAAGCAAGCAAGCAGGAATGGAAAGGACATGAAGGGGGACTACCGGAGATGGCAAAGGATGGGACGGCATGGCGAGAGTTGGTTGATAGCCCTTGCCCCAATACAGGGTAATGGGAAGAAGAAGATCAGGTGAAGATAGTTGCACAAGAATTAATGAACTAAATTGCAGAGCTTTCCAAGAGAAGTAATTAGGTTGAGGGAAGTGATTTAGAGAGAGTTGAGTGATTAGATAAACGAACGAAGGCAACAAGAGAGGTAACTACGTGAAAGAAAGAGAGCAAAAAGAGATACAATTAAAACTAGAAGAACATTGCCGAGTGGCATGAGCGATCGTGCTTCCCAACATCTTGCAGTCTCCAACAGCCTGTATCAGTGCGTGCGTGCGTGCGTGTGTGGGTGTGTGTGTGTATGAGTGTGGCGCGTGCTTGCGGGGGGGGTGTGTGTGAGTGTGTGTGTTGTGTCTGTCTGTGTGCGTGCGTGCGTGCGTGCGTGCGTGCGTGTGTGTGTGTGTGTCGTTGTGTGTGTGTGTGTGTGTGTGTGCGCGCGCGCAGACATCTTTCTGTGTCATGACAAAATGCTGTAAAGAATCTTCTCGCGCAATTTTCTTCTACCTACTTTCCACAAATATGTTAATTGTCACTATATCTAGTTGTTTCTCTCCTCGATATGTGGCCAACCCTGTCTCTTTCTTATGCGTGTGAAAAGTTTTCTTTGTGTCTTAGTATTTAAAGCCATTTAGAATACTCTTGTTTGCTGTCCATGGCATTTTCAGCATTCTTCTGTAAAAAAAAAATCACATCGCTGAGGCTGCAATGGCGAGTCATGACCGCCCACGCTTTCCGGCATGGCACATGATTGATTGATTGAAATGAGATGACTGAGGAGACCTGCCAACTTAACAATCCGAGACCGAGTAAGAAATGCTATTATCAGACAGACTGTGAGATCAACACCTTGTGCCACATTTATTGAAACACAGAAGATCAAGTGGTTTGGCCATGTCGTTAGAATTCAACACCATCAATTACCATCCCTGGCCTTACATCAAAGATCATCTGCGACGAGACCACGACGACGTCCAAGAAGAAAATGGATTGACGACATCAAAGACATTGTACAACCACACGGAATGACACTATCCAGTGCCACCCACCGGGCGCTGGAACGCAAATTATTCCTCTCCACGATGCTTGACGCAGAAGTGGAAGATGATGATGATGCTGATGATTTAGTAAGAAAACCTTACTCTAGTGCGAGGGTGCGAGGAAATGCAACCTAAAGACTAAATGTCATGACAGGGCAGACCTTAGCCGGCAATAGGTCTAGGATCGAAGCTCCGACAGGCGGACTGTTAGAGCCTTATTTCCCTGATCCGGCAGCTTCAGCAGCTTTTCTTTTTCCAGATGTATTGATTTTTACCGTTCCTCTAGAGTAAACTAGCCAGGCCTAGAAAGGGATATTGCTACATGTGTGGTCTCAACTCATCAGCCTTAGCTTTGTGTGGTCCCCGCCAGGTTGTAGTTCTCTCTCATCTCATCATGTTTCTCTTGTACCTTGCGGTGTCGAGGTGAAGTATAAACATCGTGAGAGTGCCCGGTTATGGGCTTCGTATATCGAAATTCCCATGGATTCTGCTATTCCCTCCGTCCAACGTTTACGTGGTCGGCCTCTTCCTCTGTTTCCATCTGGTCTGTACATCATTGCTTGTTGTGGCATGCTGTTGACTGGTAACCTACTTCCATGGCCAAACCATTTGACTTGCTGCTTTCTAATAAAATCTAGTGCAGCTTTATCCCCCACTTTAGTCCTGATTTCTTCATTTCTGATCTTATCTCTTCTTGATACGTTGAGTATTCTTCTCAGGAACCTCATTTCTGTTGTTGTGATTTTTCTTTTCTCTTCTTCTGTCATTGTCCAGGTTTGGCATTGGTAGCACAGAGTTGGTAGGAAGATTGTGTTGTAAAGCGCGTATTATGCCTTTTTGAAGCACAGTGTAACGAAATATCGTCTGTCAAGACGGCAAGGTACCAGTAGTAAAAAAACAGAAATGTAAAAAGGTTAAGATGACAGCAAGAGGACTGCGGCAGAGACAAACACAAAATATTACTTGGGATAGCACCAACGTTGGCGACGAGGTCAAAACTGGCGATGGTCATGATGAGAACCTTAGTGGCGTTGAGGCTAAACTTCTTGGAGTACACAACCAGCACGAGGATGTTGCCGATGGTCCGTGACAGCAAATATGCTCAGCATTCGACTGTGGTATCCGCGTCAAGGGTCTTGTCTTGAAGATGCTGCAGTACCCCACACGGAGTCGTGGCGGGTGTACATTTGGGATAATTCAGTGTTTTGGTGTTAGATAAGCATGACAAATGCTTTAACATCTGTGACAGAACCTCATGGGTGTAGTGATAAGCGTCATATACGTATGAAGTCGGGTCGTTCATCACCATTCTCCAAACCGTTCCTGAAAGAAAACGATCTTCGCTAATAAGCATGAATCCTGGTCGCAACTTGAAATGATGCGTCAGGAAAAGGAACAGCTTTACTGACAAATGAATTCAGACCCCTGTCTCACAAATGGTCATTTATTACAGCGTTTGATTAAGATTAGTGTTCGTGTATAACAGTTACGTTTCAACAACAAAGCCAGTGAAGAAATCGATACGTGTAGTTCTAGCAAACAACATCTGTCGCATCTCATCGCATCATTTTCCTCTTGTACCTTGCGGTGTCGAGGTGAAGTATAAACCAGCGCGGTTGTTAGAGTGCACCCGTTATGGGCCAGGTATCGGTATTACCATGGACCCTGTCCAGTCCGTTTATACTTCTTAGTTTTTCTGTGTTAAAATGAACAAACATGAGAATACTGTGCGTACTTAATCAAAACAACGAAGAAAGCATATAGTTCTACCAAACACAAAATCTATCACCGTGTTAAAATGAACAAAACACGTGAACAAGTGGGATTCTCAATCAAAACAAATAGAGAAATAATATATTACCGAACCCAACATCAAGACGTGTTAAAATGAAGAGAACCATCTGCATTCATAGTTCTCTTAACACACTTGTACTTACTGTTGACTTGTGGGATGTTTATTATATCCTGCTGCACATTAGCAAGCACTGACTTTCGAAATTGTACTTGCATTACTTGCATACCAGCAATACATTCAGGGTGGCCAACACGAGGCCCGCGGGGCCACATGTGGCCGCCGCGGGGGTCATGTGCGGCCGCGGAGCTAAGTCAATTAACGTAAATGTTACTTATGAAATATCACCAAAAGAAATACATCAGAGTCGTTGCGACTAATTTCAATATTGTTGCTATCAACGCATGGATCCTATAAACGTGCATTCAGATAGGTCACAATATTAATTCGAGGCCAAGCCAATCTTCTAACCACAACCTAAGCTGCCGGTACGTTTCGTTGAAGTGACAGGAGTTGGAAACGCGTCACACGACCATCTGGTTGATGACAAGAAGACGGGAGATAGCAACACTGACTGCTCACACACACACCTCATTGCTTCAGCCGACAACTGTTTGCGATACACATCCCCATCTCAAGCTGTCACTGTCGTGCTAAAAGTGCGCTAGGATAACAAAGGTACATGAAAAGAAATCGAGTGTATGGATTGAATTGAGATAGTTTTAAGGTTGTAACATGAGAACTGTAAGAGTCTGAGAAATGCTCTAGCGACCACTGTATACGTTTCCGTATTGCATACAGCGGGTTCTGTTGGACTCCAGGATGATGGACTGTGCCTTGGCCGACCTGAAGCATAGTACAAATGCTCTAATTCTCATTTGGAGTGACAACAACACAACCAAACACCCCAACACCAAACACACCCAACCCCCAAATCTGATAATCCGGCATATGATGAAAAAGGATCGCATTATATTGCTGTAAGCGCGGAATTCCTTAATATATTGCTCTCCAAGTTACGACAACCTCAACATTCAGAGAAGGCTATTGAGTGAATGATCAATGTATATAGGGAGGCCTGGCCACAACACGCAGTACCTACTACTCAATAAACTTGCACAGCTGAGTCCTCACTCATGGCTAGTGTGTTAAATCAGCGAAGGTATGAAAATGCGAGAATCTGGCAGTATCCAGAGGACATTACAAAACATGGATTGTTTGCACACGAATTTTGTAAAACCTGAAACTTATTTATGATGACATTTTGAAAACACTGAACGGCATATGCGTGGATATTTTCACCCTGAAACATATGTACGTTTACTCAGTCGTGTATCATGTATGGATAATTTCCATCATTGACTGGTCTCATTAGGATAATTATGACTCTGAAATTTATCTGACACTATGGATGTAGTAAACTCCTGAAGATTTAGATGCCTTGGATATTATAACTCTTGAAGTTACAGCCTGTGGATATTTAAAGTCTGAAACTTTATCTGATACTATGGCCATTATAACTCCTGAAGTAATCTGCCCTGTGGATG
>JACEFZ010023123.1:30000-35562 GCA_014155875.1 Cepaea nemoralis | reverse complement strand
CCTTGATCCCCTTTTTTCCCCCTTTTCCCCCCAGGCCCCAAGGGTTTTTTTTTCCCCCCCCCCCCTTTTTAAAAAAAGGAAGTCTTCAGTTCAGGGAGGTCTTACCTACAGGTCTCTGCCCATACACAACTTCTTATCCCAACCCACAGGTTGACAATACCCCCATAAATGCCAATGTTACACAGCACACATAAACTAGTCAAAATAAACACCGAACCAACTCCTACCCCGGGTTGTACAACGACTCTAACAGGACAACACCATTTGAACATGTACATAGAGGACATAAATACAGTCCAAGCACCAACAGCAATCAAGCAGACATAGGGTATCAATTAAATATGACATCACCAGGACCACACCTTTGTACTGATGACCCCTAAAAACATCAATATAAAAGATGTACAGTTCTACACATAACACCAGCAACAATCAGGACCGGCTTACATAAGTCACCGAAAAAACTCAGACATATAACATACATCGCGACATAAAACCATCACAATAATCAAATGATCACTCTCACCATAGCCATCATCATCCCATTCATCCTAGCTGACATCACATCATGATCAGCCTCAACAGAGCCATCACCACAATCATAATCACCATTACAATCCTCATCATCACATGATCACCATCACCATAGTCATCACCACAATCATAATAACCAATGCACCACCTTTCCCCCATCTTCTGTCAATTAAATACCTAAACTTATGAGGGATGCCATATGATATAGGACACACTGATCCTGCAATGTCCATGTTTTGATAAAGGATATCAACAACAATATGACATCACACACATTACCGCATGATATTATAAATTAATAACCAACAGGTAAAACATGTTTAACTATGAAAAACAAAGGACACAGGAATAACCATATTTGTAGAATGTGCAAATGCAACACTTGCACATAGGTGAATCACAACATTCACAGAAATTTAAAGATAAACATGTATTACACAGGAACTCAATTGAGCAAATCTCTGATACCCTTAAGACAGTTCATAAAATAGACACACCATAGTATCAAGTAAGAGTGCATCATCCATTTGAGACAGAATTAAAGCATAACAATGCTCATGGGCAGAAACATAATATCAGTACTAATATAACAACCAGTGTACTATATATATTATGTCATTATAGTTACACACTAATGTCAACCAGTGTTGTCTAATGCAAACCACCTCAGTGTATTATTATGTGTTACTATGCAAAAGATGTACATTTGTGTCCTCTTTTCCCCATCATTCTTCCTATGAAACACCTGTTATAAATTTTGCTATCTTACGCTTCATGTCACATGACAACTACATATTAATATCTCTGCGAAGGGTGGTACGCAGCACTAAATCACATTCTTCCCCCCAGTAAAGCTACACTTAACATGTAAGTACTCTTCTCTGCTCCACATATGTTATAAATATTACCCATCATCATGGTTATTTACCCCTACTCATAAGCATTCAATCTTATGCATGGCTTCAGTCTTTTCATTAACTATAATTTATGACCTTATACATTGTATAACCCACATTTCTGCTAGCTTGGGACAATTACAGAGGGACAGCACAAAATCAATCACTACCTATTTAGCCAGTAACACATTAATGTCCTAGGATAATCATGTAAAATACATTCTTAACAAAATAATCTTGTGCCATCATGGCTGACATAACATGACTTCAATCTTTACCCTATTTAACCACCACTAATGACCTATCTTCGTATTTCACATCACCATGCCTGATTGATTAAATCTCTATGTACTAGTCTGTTAATATCCTATTATCATAAAGGTTTCGGGACGCTAAATCATTATGTAGAACAGTCCATTTCAATAGTATTCATTTACATTACCTATTTATATTTCTTTGTTCCTACCACTCTGCCTAACAGCTTTGTTCACACAAATCAGTTTTCCCACGCAAACGCTTTTCAAGACTGTAACATGGTGTGTGCTGCGATTTAAAACATGGTTATATTAATTACTTATTTTCAACTTAATCACTTAAAACTTACAGTTTTACCAAGGCATTAGTTGACTACAGATCTCTTCAGGGAATTGTTCCCACATCTCAATACAATCAGAACAGCACTTCTGTTCCTATCAACAAGCCGGGCCAACATCTCTCATCAGCGCAAACCGAAGTGGCTCGCTACTAACACAAAACTGGCTTATCATTCCTTTGTCTACCTGAGTTCCGGTAGCGGCCAGGGTCATACGGCTTTCACAGATCAAACCAAGTGCATCGGTTTGGCGCTGTGACATATATGTTATGAACAAGAGAGGGGACAGGACACAACCTTGTCGTACTCCAGATCTTATGGTGAAGGGTTCTGAGTGTCCTCCTGTTGCGCTCACTATGCATTCACTGTTGTTGCATTAACTTCTACATAGGTTTGTTAGATGTGTGCTCACTCCATATTGTTTAAGAATTTCCCACGGATTATTTCTATCTACTTTATCGAATGCCGATTCTTGGTCGACAAAGGCTAAGTAGAGTGTTTCATTGAATTCGATTGATTTTTCGATAATGTGTCGGAGAGCAAAAGTGGCATCTGTGCATACTTTGTTTTTCGCAAATCCAAGCTGTGTTTCGCTTAGCTGTAGTTCTATAGTAGTTCGTAATCTTTTTTCAAGAAGTTTGCAAAATATTTTCCCAGTATGACTCAACAGTGAAATGCCTCTGTATTGTGTGCAGTCTCTTTTGCTGGCTTTGTTTTTCCAAATTGGGATAATTATGGCGTTTCTCCAGTCTCGTGGTAAGTGTCACCGAGCACAAGACACTGGGTGTTATCATAGATCAAAATCTAACTTTTAACTCACATGTTCTTGCTCTAGTTAAACAAATAGCCAAAAAAGTATACCAACTTGCCAAAATTAAAAATTTCCTTGACGAAAACACAAGAGAGATATTCTATACTTCTCATATACAAACACATATTGATTACTGCTCCACAGTCTGGGATGGATGCTCCAAATCAATAACAAAACGCCTATATTCACTCCAGAAAAGGGCAGTGCGTTTAATTAATGGTGAAAAGCTTACCGACAATTCTAACCTATATAAACGTCTCCGGTTACTGCCACTCCACAAGCACCTGCTTTTTAATAAGACCAAACTAATTCACAAATCATATTTCAAAATGCTCCAAGCTACCTTTGGCCATTGTTTAAATATAACGCTAGACATAGCGAACGACTAAATATACTTCATGTCCCTAAACCTAGGATAGACTTATATAAAACAAGCTTAGCATACTCTGCCGCTCAGTTGTGGAACAATCTTCCACAAGAAATCAAAGACACCACCAATCATGATACATACATTCGCAACCTGTTTGAACACTACCTTAGTACAGACTACATGCCCCCATAACAAACAACACAAAAAAGACAATAATGGTAACTTATCTCAAACGACAACTAGCCAAAAAACATTCCCTTGTGTATGGCACGTTACACCCTCCTTAGGTATTTATAATGCCCATGTTAAACACTTCCTCAGTGAGTCATTTGTTATTGATTATTTTTCATGCGTTTTAATGTTCTTTTGTTGTCAAAAGTTGCTTCATAAGTGATGTTGAATGAAAGAATGTATGAGAGGAAATAGAGAAGAAGGGCAGAATGTCAGACGGGCCTGCGTGCCCAATTCTTAACCCTTTGAAAATAAAGACTTATTATTATTATTATTATTATTATTATTGTTGTTCTATCCAAATATGGTTGAATAGTCTATGTAGCCATGTTGTTCCTACTTCTCTTGCTGCTTTAATTAGTTCATTTGGTATTTCATCCTGTCCCGGTGATTTGTTCAATGGGGCTAATCTGATGGCTTCTATAATTTCTTCTTTTAGTATGTCTGGTTCTAGTTCTTCGGTGACATCTGTGTAGGTCTCTTGAATTCCTGTGACATCTGATGGGATGTTCAGAAGTTGTTCGAAATACTGCTTCCATCTTATTAGGATTTGTTTTTGTTCACTTATTGGTTCTCCATATTCGCTGTTAATTATTTCGGTTGTGTCAAAGGGTTCTCCTCTAGTTCGCATTACACTTATCTCTTTGTAGAAGTTTCTAGTTGCCTCCTTGTAGTTTTTAATAAGGCTTCTCCATACTCTTCCCAGTCTTTTTGGTTTTCCCTCTTTACTATTCTATTCACATGTCTTCTCGCTATTCTATATTCGATGTAATCACGTTCCTGTTTGCTCTTCAACCACTTTTTATATTTTTCCATTTTGTCTTTTACCGCTTTCTTTACTTCTGCGTTCCACGAACTTGTTATTTTCTTTATCCGTATATTGCGTTTTTTCGTGGCTCCACATGTTATTTTTGCAGTATTTAAAATGCTTGATTTGAATATCTCCCATTCTTCTTCCATTGTTTTTCATTCTAAAGATAATTTTACAAAGAGTTCAGTTAGTTCTTTCTCATAATTTTCCCTTACTGCCTCGTCTTTAAGGTTTTTTTTAAGTTTACTGATTCGCAAGGCATGTATTTTCTTGCTATTTGTTGTCTTCTTCTGATTGTTCTTATTGTGGCAACGACTGCTTTATGATCTGTGTTTATACTTAAATTGGGCACTGCCCTTGCATCTAATATATTTCTCTTTCTGTTATTTCTTGTTAATATAAAATCAATTTGGCTTTTAGTATCTAGATCGTTTCATTTATACCAGGTGTATACTTGCGAATCTTTATGTTCATAGAATGTGTTTGTTATATAGAGGTCGTGTTGGCTGCACAGCTCTATCAGTCTACTTCCTTTATCATTGTGTGAAATGTTGTGTTTAAAAACATGTGTAGAAATGTGTGTGTGTGTGTGTGTGTGCGTGCGTGCGTGCGTGCGTGTGTGTGTGTGTGTGTGTGTGTGTGTGTGTGTGTGTGTGTGTGTAGAGGTTTTCGTAAGAAGTATTTGGCCTGTTCCGGCTCCGAAGGGAAGGAGTTAATAACGTAGTTCGTAATCCCACATACCCACGTTCGAAACACAGCTGCGGGCGATTTGGCAGCAGCCCGTCTTGCATTGGTATTTTACAAATTGGCTGGGTGCTGGTCGTTCAGAAAGCAATAGCAAGCTACTGAACGTAAACTTCTCAATATATCATTGACTGCGACGTCATGTAAAGTATATATAACTAACTTTATTCTTTGATTTGGCCTGTAAAACAGGCCGGACAAAAATTATTTTCGTCGCAAAAGTTAGATTCATCTAACATTGAAGGGATAAACACGTGTAATGTTATATCAAAAAGAAATAAACCAATGAGTTAGAACATTTCCACGCAAATAAAATAAAGCTATTATTTTTGTGAATTTTACAAGATATCTTAAAGCTATTTACCGATTTATTTAGAAAGCATATAGCTGTAGATAACTTCATTAAAAAGTTTATAAAAGATTAAGACGAATACTACAATTATTTAAATTACATATCACAGTCATGCTACTGTAAGTTATGTCCCTTGAAATAACTTATGTTGTTATGTCCATTGGCAATAGTATAATTACATGTCTTTCTTTTTAATGTAGTTGTATTACGTACAAAACTGT
>JACEFZ010023123.1:0-25000 GCA_014155875.1 Cepaea nemoralis | reverse complement strand
AAGTTACAACAAACAAGATTCAAAAGTTCTGAAGCATGCTTAAGTTGTTTTTATAAATGCAGACTAAAAGCTTGCACTACACTTGTATCTGCTGCAGTTGAATATGATGGCCGGAAGGCACAAATATTGCCACAGATTTGTTGTAAACCAGATTTGCTGCAACTAACACATTTTCTCATTGAACAAGATGGAAGTATAAGAACATGTATAAAACTTCATGACACAAATCTAACATAAAACAAACTCTAATCAGCATTGTATCTGTTCTTATTAACCTTACCATGCCAATACCTATACAACAAACCCACTTAAAGTATTCTGTACAAGTTTGGTGTAAGCATTTATCTTCTTCGCCTGTCATCAATTTCGAAATCATCATCGTCTTCTTTGGTCACTAGCATAACGTACGCCATTTTGCTCCCTTAAACACACTCTCTCTCTCTCTCTCTCTCTCTCTCTCTCTCTCTCTCTCTCTCTCTCTCTCTCTCTCTCTCTCTCTCTCTCTCTCTCTCTCTCTCTCTCTCTCTCTCTCTCTATATATATATATATATATATATATATATATATATATATATATATATATATATATATAGAGACAATATTGATTTTCTGCCCTAATATATATATATTTAAGTAAGAGACACCACTGATGATATTAAAGAAGACTTTTATAATGATCAGGAAGATGTCGTAGAAAAAAACCCCAAACAGGATATCCTGATTGTGCTGGGAGACTTCAATGCAAAAATAGGTAGAGAGCAAACTTATAAAAAAATTACTGGTATGGAAAGCCTACATACAACTTCAAATGACAATGG
Source organism: Cepaea nemoralis (assembly GCA_014155875.1). Taxonomy (NCBI): domain Eukaryota; kingdom Metazoa; phylum Mollusca; class Gastropoda; order Stylommatophora; family Helicidae; genus Cepaea; species Cepaea nemoralis. The sequence continues at coordinate 24,182 of JACEFZ010023123.1, read as the reverse complement.
ATGGAGAGTCATCAACCTAGCAGAAGCCAAAGGACTGCAGGTCAGCAGTACCAGACTGCAAAGAAAGGATATGCATAAACAAACTTGGAAATCATGTGACAAGAGAACCTATAATCAAATAGATCACATTTTAATTAACAACAAAAATGCATCAAACATACAACAAGTTAGAAGTTATAGAGGAGCTGAGTACCACCGCGACCACTTCCTCGTTGGAGCAAAATTTAAAATAAAACTTAAGAGAGCTTTCTATGCTAAACTACAAAGGTTACACCCAACATATAACAGAGAAAAACTACAAGAAAGTACAGTCAAAGAAAAATTTGCAGATGAAATCAAATGTGAACTTGAAATTCTACAAAACCCGTTGGAGGAAAGCGTTGACCAAACTTGGTTGAACATCAAGAATACAATTCAAACTACCGCTGAAGAATGTCTCGGTGTGTTAACCACGCATAGAAAGAACAGATGGTTCAATAAAAAATGTGAAGAAGCAGTCACTAGGAAAAAGAATGCCAGACAGTTGTGGTTAAATGACATCAACAATATCCAAAATGAAGAGCAATATAGAACTGAATGCAATGAAACGAGGGCACCCACACAACACATTGTAGTTATAGGTATATTTCAAGCAAACGAAAGAAGAAGAAGAAGAAGAAGAAGAAGAAGAAGAAGAAGAAGAAGAAGAAGAAGAAGAAGAAGAAGAAGAAGAAGAAGAAGAAGAAGAAGAAGAAGAAGAAGAAGAAGAAGAAGAAGAAGAAGAAGAAGAAGAAGAAGAAGAAGAAGAAGAAGAAGAAGAAGAAGAAGAAGAAGAAGAAGAAGAAGAAGAAGAAGAAGAAGAAGAAGAAGAAGAAGAAGAAGAAGAAGAAGAAGAAGAAGAAGAAGAAGAAGAAGAAGAAGAAGAAGAAGAAGAAGAAGAAGAAGAAGAAGAAGAAGAAGAAGAAGAAGAAGAAGAAGAAAAAGAAGAAGAAGAAGAAAGAAGAAGAAGGAAGTAGAAGAAGGAAGAAAAAGAAGGAAGAAGAAGGAAGAAGAAACAAGAAGAAGGAAGAAGAAGGAAGAAGAAATATGAAGAAGGAAGAAGAAGGAAGAAGAAGGAAGAAGAAGGAAGAAGAAATAAGAAGAAAGAAGGAAGAAGGAAGAAGGAAGAAAGAAGAAGGAAGAAGGAGGAAGGAGGAAGAAGGAAGAAGGAAGATGGAAGAAGGAAGAAGGAGGAAGGAGGATGAAGGAAGGAGGAAGGAGGAAGGAGGAAGAAGAAGGAAAAAGAAGGAAGAAGAAGGAAGAAGAAGGAAGAAGAAGGAAGAAGAAGTAAGAAGAAGGTAGAAGAAGGAAGAAGAAGGAAGAAGAAGGAAGAAGAAGAAGGAAGAAGAAGGAAGAAAAAGGAAGAAGAAGGAAGAAGAAAAGGTAGAAGAAAAGGAAGAAGAAAAGGAAGAAGAAAAGGAAGAAGCAGCAAGAAGAAGGAAGAAGATGGAAGAAGAAGGAAGAAGAAGGAAGAAGAAGGAAGAAGACGGAAGAAGAAGGAAGAAGGAAGAAGGAAGAAGAAGGAAGAAGGAGGAAGAAGGAAGAAGGAAGATAGAAGAAGGAAGAAGAAGGAAGAAGAAGGAAGAAGAAGGAAGAAGAAGGACGAAGAAGGAAAAAGAAGGAAGAAGAAGGAAGAAGAAGGAAGAAGAAGGAAGAAGAAGGAAGAAGAAAAGGAAGAAGAAAAGGAAGAAGTAAAGGAAGAAGAAAAGGAAGAAGAAGGAAGAAGAAGGAAGAAGAAGGAAGAAGAAGGAAGAGGAAGGAAGAGGAAAGAAGAAGAAAGAAGGAAGAAGGAAGAAGGAAGAAGGAAGAAGGAGGAAGGAGGGAGGAGGAAGAATAAAGAAGGAAGAATGAAGAAGGAAGAAGGAAGAAGGAAGAAGGAGGAAGAAGGAAGAAGGAAGAAGGAAGAAGGAAGAAGGAGAAGGAAGCAGCAGCAGCAAGCAGCAGCAGCAAGTCTACAAAGTTTCTACGACAGAATTAAACAATTTTATTTTTATACTATTATTAAACTAACATATAACCCCTTTGTTCTTTGCCTGGTGTCTGAGTAATCCTCAGTAACGCCTGGCGGTAAATGTTGAAAACTTGAAGTTGTAACTAAAATAAACTATTGTCCGACAACTATTTTAATAGTTCTGAATTCCTCAAGTTCCCCTTCATATCTGATGGTAGGGTCTTGCTTATAATACCATATTAAGAATGATATAATTAGATATTGAAAATGTGCTTGTGGCTTAGGGGTTATGAACGCATTGCACAATCCCGACATGCTGTTCGAATTCAGCCGCAGGTGATTTGGAAGTATTGTATAAGAAAGTAATGAGGGGAAAAACAACACTGAACGTAAAATTGCTTAGAAAATTACAAGCGGCCAATAAATGTTGGGATTGACACCGACGTTCTATAACGGACATAGAAAACATTTATTCAGAATTTCCTGCCGATATTGCACCAGCAAATAAGTTAAAGATAATATTTGTTCAGAACATGCATCTTTACTGTGGCAACATATGAATGCGAGTCGTGGACCATCTTGCCTGTGGCAGCATACGAATGTGATTCATATACTATCTTTATTAAAGCAACACATGTGTGTTGTTTGTCCATCAAGAATGATGATGATCATTCATTTCATCCAGTGGGGTTGAAAGTGTGGAGCCGTGAGTTCTAAGATGGCTGATAAGGCCTATTTTGGCTCGAAATGTTCTTTGACAAAGTGGACAAGGAATGCTTGACGTTTCTGGAGGAGGATTTCCTTCAGCGGTTTTTCTGTCCTGCCTTTTCTTCACAGCTCTTGCAGTCCTGGTTACCTCACACGTGACTGCATCCTTGCGTAATGATGCACGCCAAGAATTTGGGTCTCTGGTTGCAGTCTCCCAGGTGTCGTGTTGAATTCCAAAAGCATTCAGTGATATTTTCAGACATATATGTGAGTCGTGGAGCATCTTTCATGCGTCAGCAAATGAATAGAGGTCGTGGAACATTTTTCCTGTGGCAACATATGAATGTGTTTCGTGGACCAACTTTCCAGTGGCATCATATGAATGTGAGTCGTGGACCATTTTTAGGATTAAATGCACCTTTTAAATTAAACCAGGATTAATTTACATAGCTATGCCGCATCTACCAAATTACGCATCTGTGTACGAACCTACTAAATTACGCACCTGCATGCACACCTACCAAATTACGCACTAGCGCGTTCATCTACCAAACTATGAACCTGTGCTTACACCAAATATAATATGCACCAGCGCGTACACCTACCAAATTATGCACCTACGTGCACACCAAACAAATTACACACTTGCGCAAGAACATACCAAGTTACACCCAACCACATTATGCACCTGCGCATGCACTACCAAATTATGCCCCTTCCAAATTATGCACCTACAAAATTATGCAACTGCAATTATAACTAACCAAATTACCCACCCATCAAATGATGCACCTACCAAATTAAGCGCCTGTGTGCACTCCAGCCAAATTAGGCACTTGCGTGTGCTCCTGTATAATTATGCATCCGTGCATGCATCTTCAGATGCACATATGCCAAATCAAGCCCACACTCCTATCCACACACCGGCAAAAGTATGATCATGCATACGGACATGGCAAGTTCTGCCAAATTATGCACCTATCAATTAACGCACCTACCACATGAAGGCACATGCGCGCGCGCCCGCTGAAATCCCCGCGGCCGCCGAAATCCGCACCTGCGCGCCCACCCACCGAGCTCCGCACCTGCGCGCCCACCCACCGAGCTCCGCACCTGCGCGCCCACCCACCGAGCTCCGCACCTGCGCGCCCACCCACCGAGCTCCGCACCTGCGCGCCCACCCACCGAGCTCCGCACCTGCGCGCCCACCCACCGAGCTCCGCACCTGCGGAATTTTTTATTCTTGTTAACGTACTCCATATATTTTCTCCCGCAACATTCAGCATTATAGAGTTTTCATTATTGCCTTCGTATATTCTGCATTTTCAATTTCTTTTCCTTTTTTAAATATAAACTCATAGTCAGGGTTTGATCCATCGTCCTGTTGGCTTAATGTTTCCAGAGTCCAGTTCACTATTGATTGAGCAATCCTGATGTTCAAGAAAATCTGCTCAGTGAATAATTATAAACACATGTCTTCATATTTACGATAAAACTAATCGAACCTGCACAAAATATATTCACTTTTAGAAGACTTCCACAAGAGAATCAAATCAACAGTCTACAAAGTTTCTACGACAAAATTAAACAATTTTATTTTTATACTATTATTAAACTAACATGTAACCCCTTTGTTCTTTGCCTGGTGTCTGAGTAATCCTCACTAACGCCTGGCGGTAAATGTTGAAAACTTGAAGTTGTAACTAAAATAAATTGTTGTCCGACAACTATTTTAATAGTTCTGAATTCCTCAAGTTCCCCTTCATATCTGATGGTAGGGTCTTGCTAACAATACCATATTAAGAATGATATAATTAGATATTGAAAATGTGCTTGTGGCTTAGGGGTTATGAACGCATTGCACAATCCCGACATGCTGTTCGAATTCAGCCGCAGGTGATTTGGAAGTATTGTATAAGAAAGTAATGAGGAAAAAACACCACTGAACGTAAAATTGCTTAGAAAATTACACGCGGCCAATAAATGCTGGGATTGACAACGACGTTCTATAACGGACATAGAAAACATTTATTCAGAATTTCCTGCCGATATTGCACCAGCAAATAAGTTAAAGATAATATTTGTTCAGAACATGCATCTTCACTGTGGCAACATATGGATGCGAGTCGTGGACCATCTTTCCCGTTAGTTAGTTAGTCTTTCCTCTTGAGCCTAAGGCGGCGCATAGGGCAGCAGTCCTGTCTCTCCATGCTTGGCGGTTCGCTGCTACCTGTTGTAGATCTTGGATATTTACTTGGTCATTGAATGAGCTTTCTCTAATGATGGTTCTACGCAGGGTCTCTCTTGGTCTTCCCCGTTTTCTTTTCCCTACTGGTGACCATATGAGGGCTTGGTAGGGGAGTCTTGACTTGTCCATTCTGAGTACATGGCCGATGTAGTTCCAACGGCGTCTTCTTATGAAATTGGATACTGTATCTTGCTTAGTCTCTTGTCTTATTTGCGAATTGGTTCTGAAGTCTGTCCAGTGGATGTTTAGAAGTCTTCTAAGACATTTGTTCTCAAAATTGTCTAATTTTTTATCTAAAGCTACCGTTGATTTCCAACTTTCACATCCATACGTTAACACTGGAATCACACAAGAGTTGAAGATTTTAAGTTTTGTGTGTTTGCTGAGTGTCTTTGACTTCCAGATGTTTGACAGTTTATTGAAGGCAACAGATGCCAGTGCGATTCTAGATGATATTTCTGCTGTTGAGTCCCCTGTAGATGTCATTTTGCTTCCTAGTTATGTAAAGCTGTTGACTTTTTCAAGAGCGTAGCTGTTCAATTTGGTGTCATCTGAACTGTTGGTAAGATCAATAGTCTTTGTTTTTGTGGTGTTAATTTGGAGACCAATTTGCCCTGAAACATTTTGGAAGTGGTTTATTTTCTCTTGGGCATCCGGGTGTCATCTTTCCTGTGGCAGCATACAAATGCGATTCGTGGACTATCTTTATTACATCAACACACATGTGTGTTGTTTGTCCATCAAGAATGATGATGAGCATTCATTTCATCCAGTAGGGTTGAAAGTGTGGAGCCGTGAGTTCTAAGATGGCTGATAAGGCCTATTTTGGCTCGAAATGTTCTTTGACAATGTGGACAAGGAATGCTTAACGTTTCTGGAGGAGGATTTCCTGCAGTGGTTTTTCTGTCCTGCCTTTTCTTCACAGCCCTTGCAGTCCTGGCTGCCTCACAAGTGACTGCACCCTTGCGTAATGATGCACGCCACGAATTTCAGTCTCTGGTTGGAGTCTCCTTTCATGTTGAATTCCAAAAGCATTCAGTGAGATTTTCAGTCACACATATGTGAGTCGTGGAGAATCTTTCCTGCATCAGCAAATGAATAGGGGTGTTTCGTTGACCATCTTTCCTGTGGCATCATATGAATGTGAGTCGTAGAACATTTTTCCTGTGGCAACATATGAATGTGAGTCGTGGAACATTTTTCCTGTGGCAACATATGAATGTGAGTCGTAGAACATTTTTCCTGTGGCAACATATGAATGTGAGTCGTGGAACATTTGTCCTGTGGCAACATATGAATGTGAGTCGTGGACCATCTTTCCTGTGGCAACATATGAATGTGAGTCGTGGAACATTTTTCCTGTGGCATCATATGAATGTGAGTCGTGGAACATTTTTCCTGTGGCAACATATGAATGTGAGTCGTGGAACATTTTTCCTGTGGCAACATATGAATGTGAGTCGTGGACCATCTTTCCTGTGGCAACATACTGAATGTGAGTCGTGGACCATCTTTCCTGTGGCATCATATGAATGTGAGTCGTGGAACATTTTTCCTGTGGCAACAGGACCAATTTACATAGCTACGCCGCATCTACCAAATTACGCATCTGTTTACGGACCTACTAAATTACGCACCTGCATGCACACCTACCAAATTCCCTTCCAAATTATGCACCTACAAAATTATGCAACTGCAATTATAACTACCAAATTACTCACGCATCAAATTATGCACCTACCAAATGCAACTACCATTTCTCCTGTGGCAACAGGATTAATTTACTGCGAGGGGACTTAACTTAAGAAAAGTTATTTCAAGGGGCATAACTTTTAATAGCATTGCTATATAATTTATATATAGATTGTTGCATTGTTATCAAAGCTTTATCAATTGTTTTGTCTACAGTTATTTACAGACAAATGTGTTATAATATATTCTCATAAAATCTTTAAGATATTTTCAAAGTTTTCATAAAAATAATGTATCTATTTAATTAGTGAAAATTTTCTAACTCATCTTTTTATTTCTCTTCAACAGCACATTTAATTTTTTTTAAAAGATTCCCATATGTATTTCGCGTTAAACCCACGTTGGGTATTTTATGATGCCCATTTTAAACATTGCCTCAACGAGTTACTTTTCATGCGTTTTAATGCTTATTGTTCTTTTGTTGTCAAAGAATTGCTTCATAAGAGATGTTGAATGAAAGAATGAATGAGACAAAATAGAGAAGAAGGGCGGAATGTAGGACGGGCCTGCGTGCCCAATTCTTAACCCTTTGAAAATAAAGATTTTCGTTTGTTACAAAAAAAAAAAAGTAATTTTTTCTGGGAGAAAGTTAGTTGCATATCCTTTGCAGTACTCTGCAGTTAACCCACCGCTCACCATTTATTGGCTGTTTGTTATATCTTGCTAAGTTTACTTAAGATCTTCTTAAACTTAACCTCTTCCAATCATATTTTCTACTATCAATCTATATATTCTTCTATTCTATCTATATTGTTAACGGGAACGGGCCTAACATAGACAGACAGACAGACAGACAGACAGACAGACAGACAGACAGACAGACAGACAGACAGACAGACAGACAGATAGATAGATAGATAGATAGATAGATAGATAGATAGATAGATAGATAGATAGATAGATAGATAGATAGATAGATAGATAGATAGATAGATAGATAGATAGATAGTCGGGAACGGGAGCTTATATAACTACTTATATGAATTAAATGAGATGCTCCCCACCAGAATGGGCGAAGCCGGGCCGGGTCAGACAGAAAGAAAAACAGACAGACAGATAGTCGGGAACGGGAACGGGAACTTATATGACTACTTATATGAATTAAATGAGATGCTTCCCACCAGGAGCTGGGCGAAGCCGGGCCGGGTCAGACATACAGACATACAGACAGATAGACAGATAGATAGATAGATAGATAGATAGATAGATAGATAGATAGATAGATAGATAGATAGATAGATTAGATAGATAGATAGATAGATAGATAGATAGATAGATAGATAGATAGATAGATAGATAGATAGATAGATAGATAGATAGATAGATAGATAGATAGATAGATAGATAGATAGATCCCCGCCAGGGACTGGGCGAAGCCGGGCCGGGTCAGCTAGTGTTTTATAAAACATAAAGATATATACAATAATTATTTAAATTTATTTATATAGCAATGCTTCTCTTAGTGATGTCCCTTGATATAACTTATGTTGTTATGTCCCTTTCCAATATTTTAATTATATGCCTTTCTTTTCAATGTTGTCGTATTACATACAAAACTGTGTTTTTACAAGGTGCGTTTAGTGTTTTCTTTTACACTTCCAAAATACAACAAGATCCTCAGACGTCAAATGCAGCAAGGTTCTCTAATTGTTTGTGTATTGACTGCATACTATTTATTACATTACATACATTACTTCCTCGCAGACATTAAATGCGGTTTGCATTCAAATGTTGCATATAAATAGGAATTGTAGATATCATTTTCAGAAATTAAATGTTTATTGTCAGAATCTACAAACAAACGTTTCTAGTAATATTGTGTGAGTTATTTCTCTTGGAACTATAGGATCATTCTTCTGTAATAGATTGTTTCCCTTTAGTTTAAAAACATTTTCGACCTTTCAAATCTATGGACACAAATATTTCGTTAGAATGTTCCACTATACGCAAGAAAGCTGATCGTTTTCATGTGTAAGTACGCTTTCAACACGGAAGCCGAGCTAGCGTGGTGGCTAGATGCTCGCCTGTCGGCTCGGTGATCATGAGTACGAATCTGCAGCGCGACGGAATGTTACAAAGGATCTGGCTTCCCTGGTCCTACTTGGCTAATGAAGGCTAGTCGTCGCAGCGTCCTTTGCAGTGTTGCCATTTTAGTACTTTTTGCGCTAAATTTAGTGATTTTTCAAGTCAGCTAGTGCGAAAATTTTCCTTTTAGCGCGGAGTTCGTGCGTAAATTTAGTCCTTCACACAATTTTTTTGGTGCTTTTTGGTGCTTTTTTGGGGTAGCTAAAAATTACTTTAAAATTCATTTTGGGAATACTAAAAAGCCGAATTTGAACTGAAGCAAGGGAATAAAACAGTCTTAGTACGTTACCGCGCAATATTCGACTAATTTAATTTATTCGGGAGTCTCTGTGGCGAAGTGTTCAAGCCGTTTGACTCGTGCTCCGAAGGTTGTGGGTTCGATTCCGGGCCGCGTCCTACGGTTTACGGGTTAAATGTTTCGGAGACTCCTGTGGGTCGTCGCTAAAAGCTACGGAGTTCGTGCTTTGTGCGACGCTTTCCGTGCTGCGGAAAGAGACCGAGCCATATGTGATAAAACCCGGTGCAATGAAGTCGACCCTGTCGACTTTTAAGCGACATTTTTATTCGACTAATTTAACTCCCTTTAATACGATTTAGCTGAAAGCGAACGCCATCTTGCAGACAAGTCCAAACGTCAATACATTAGCTTGTAATGGAGTTCATAATTTGGTGGTGTCTACATTATCCTTTCATTTAATCTTATTTGTGTTTCACCATAAGCAAGAAATATTGTCAACATTTCAGAGAACATTGGCTCAGTGACACAAGATTTCAAAATGGTTGTTAAAAGTAGAAGGGGATAATACTAAGTGTTTTTGCAAATATTGCAAATGTTCCATTGAAGCCAGGTTAAATGATATTGAGAGGCACAAGAATACAACGAAACATCAGAAAGCCGAACAACCATTCAGTACACAAAAGCAAACAACAATTGCATTTGACAAACTGAAAGATGATGTCAAAGAAACAGAAGGATGCATGAGTTTGTTCATAGCTGGCCATTGTTCGCTTCGCGTTGTTGACCATTTAAGTGAACTTTGGTGACAGCAAAGGTTGCAAGAACTTTAAGCTTAGGAGAACTAAGTGCAGAGCAGTTATTTCAAATGTACTTGCACCATATTTCACAACAGACTTGACAGCTCATATTGGCAAAAGTAAATACAGCTTATTGATTGATGAGAGCAATGACATTTCTGAAACTAAGCTACTTGGAGTAGCTATTAGGTACTATTCAGAGACAAGAAGGCAGTTTGTGGTTACTTACTTAGATTTAGTTGAACTGAGTGACTGCAACGCACAGGCAATATGCAATGCGTTAAAAGATTGTTTAAACAAGAATGGACTTGAGTTGCAAAGACTAGTTGCACTCGGCACTGACAATGCGTCTGTCATGACAGGTGTAAACAATGGAGTATATACAAAATTAAAATCCGAAGTTCCTCATCTGGTACTAATTAGGTGTGTATGTCATTCCCTTCAGCTGGCAGTGTCACAGGCTGCAGCTGCTTGTCTGCCCAGTTCATGATTAGAGAAACATATAACTGGTTTTCTCACTCAAGTCTTCGTCAAGCAAAGTTGAGGGAGCTTTTTGATTTATTAAATGATGGACAACATCCGCTGAAGGTTGTTCAATTAAGCCAGACACAATGGATGTCCATTCAATCTGCCATTGTCAGAATATTTCAGCAGTGGGTCGAGCTCAGAACTCATTTTGATATAGTAAGACTCAACGAGCGCTGTTATACAGCAGACCTTCTACATTCTATGTTCAGCGACATGAAAAACTATGTGTATCTCATATTTCTCAAGCATATTCTCGGAGAAGTTCAAAGTGTGAATAAAAAATTCGAAGCAGATATACAGGATCCAACAAAACTACTCAGCGATCTTGTCCAACTTACAGATTCTATCAGTTCCAAGATTGCCATTACTGGGGGAAAAAATAACAGAAATGTGATGCTATTCAAGATTATTTAGATCCTAATCCCAATCTAGGTTATGAGTTTGAGAATGGCAAATGCTGTCATGATTACAAACTACCTAAGGATATTCTACGAAAAATTTGATCACAGGAATCATATACACGTCTCTTTCAATCATCATCATCATCATTGCAAGAGCAAACACAGGAAATAGCTACAGAAACTGAAGAGGAGTTGTCTGACTGGGAAATGGCAGATCTGGAATAAACTTCATTCTAATATTCAGTGATAATAATAAATTATAATGTGCTACTTTATAACATTTTGAATGAATACCGACAGTGCTTGTTTTAGTGATTTCCCAAAAATATTATTGCAATTTAGTGCTTTTTTGGCTCGAGGGTAGTTCTGATTGGGATTTGGCGGATCTGGAATAAACCTCATTGTAATATGAAGTGATAATAATAATTTATAATGTGCTACCTTGTTACATTTGTAATAAAAACAGTTGGTGCCTTTTTTTAGTGCTTCCTAAAAATATTTGGTGCTTTTTAGTGCTTTTTGGGGTCGATTTTGGTACTTTTTCATCAAAGGGAGATGGCAACACTGGTCCGTTGTATTCCGCCATTGTGTTCTTTAAAACTGCACTACTTAGTGTTATGTTATATTGTTTACATTTCGACAGCTTCACCGCAGACACGCTAGGAAACTTCTAATGGCAGTAGAAATGCAATGTCTGAGGAGAATGTAAAGAATGCCATGGATGGATAGAAAAACGAATGAGAAAGTTTTTTCAATGAACAAATGAAAATAAATCATAGACTGAATCGAAAAAATAAATGCAAACAGTCCTGTTTTGTTTTAAAATCATGGTACGACGAGAAATAAACTTGAAAACTTAGTGACCCCTAGGAAACTTAACGGGAAAAGAGGATGTGGAAACGAAGAGATATATGCCAGGATGGCTCAGCAAAATTGAGACAAAAACACAGACCCGGCCATAGACTGACGACGGTGTCAGATATCATTATTTTTAGAATATTCAAACATGTCTTCTCTGGTTGACTTCAAGACGCCTTCTCTGGTTGACGGTAACACGCCTTCTCTGGTTGACTTCAAGACCCCTTCTCTGGTTGACGGTAACACGCCTTCTCTGGTTGACTTCAAGACGCCTTCTCTGGTTGACTTCAAGACGCCTTCTCTGGTTGACTTCAAGACGCCTTCTCTGGTTGACTTCAAGACGCCTTATCTGGTTGACTTCAAGACGCCTTCTCTGGTTGACTTCAAGACGCCTTCTCTGGTTGACTTCAAGACGCATTCTCTGGTTGACTTCAAGACGCATTCTCTGGTTGACTTCAAGACGCCTTCTCTTGTTGACTTCAAGACGCCTTCTCTGGTTGACTTCAAGACGCATTCTCTGGTTGACTTCAAAAAGGCTTTTCTGGGTGACTTCAAGACGCATTCTCTGGTTGACTTCAAGACGCATTCTCTGGTTGACTTCAAGACACATTCTCTAGTTGACTTCAAGACGCATTCTCTGGTTGACTTCAAGACGCCTTCTCTGGTTGACTTCAAGATGCCTTCTCTAGTTGACTTCAAGACGCATTCTCTGGTTGACTTCAAGACGCATTCTCTGGTTGACTTCAAGACGCATTCTCTGGTTGACTTCAAGACGGCTTCTCTCCTTGTTTGTTGTTGTTGCTATCGTACGTCTTTCCGTCTCTAAAACGTCTCGACATACCTGGATACTACTCAACTTTCATCTACGTGTATCTTGCGCTGTTTAGTGCGCTTCTTTCCATTATATTATATCGCACACTATATTTGATTTCTCTATTCATCATTTTAATTCTAAGTCCGAGCTTTACCATGTCGTCCCATAACAGTCACTCTGTATAATAGTTACTCTATTATAGAGAACTAACAACTGCACTTCTAATTATTTATGTATGTGAGAACTAACAACTATACTTATGTATATTTATATATGTGAGAGATAACAGATGTACCATATATTTATGTATGAGTGAACTAACATCTGCACTTCTATATATTTATGTATGAGGGAACTAACAGATGTACCATATATTTATGTATGAGAGAACTAACAACTGTACTTCTATATATTTATATATGAGAGAACTAACAGATGTACCATATATTTATGTATGAGTGAACTAACACCTGCATGTCTATATATTTATGTATGAGAGAACTAACAAATGTACTTCTATATATTATTGCATGAGATAATTAACACCTCTTCTATATATTAATGAATGAGAGAACTAACAAATGTACTTTTATACATTGATGTATGAGAGAATTATCAACTGTACTTCTATAGATTGATGTATGAGAGAAATAACAGCTGTACCATATATTTATGTATGAGAGAACTAACAGCTGTACCATATGTTTATGTATGAGAGAACAAACAGCTGTATCATATACTTATGTATGAGAGAACTAACAGATGTACCATATATTTATGTATGAGAGAACTAACAGCTGTACCATATGTTTATGTATGAGAGAACAAACAGCTGTACCATATATTTATGTATGAGAGAACTAACAGATGTACCATATATTTATGTATGAGAGGACTAACAGCTGTATCATATACTTATGTATGAGAGAACTAATAGCTGTACCATATGTTTATGTATGAGAGAACAAACAGCTGTATCATATACTTATGTATGAGAGAACTAACAGATGTACCATATATTTATATATGAGAGAACTAACAACCATGTATTTATGTATGAGAGAACAAACAGCTGTATCATATACTTATGTATGAGAGAACTAACAGATGTACCATATATTTATGTATGAGAGAACTAACAGCTGTACCATATTTTTATGTATGCGATAACTAACAGATATACCATATATTTATGTATGAGAGAACTAACAGATGTACCATATATTTATTTATGAGAGAACTAAGAGATGTACCATGTGTTTATGTATGAGAGAACTAACAGCTATACCATATATTTATGAATGAGAGAACTAACAGATGTACTCATATATTTATGTATGAGAGAACTAACAGATGTACCATATATTTATGTATGAGAGAACTAACAGATGTACCATATATTTATGTATGAGAGAACTAACAGATGTACCATATATTTATGTATGAGAGAACTAACAGATGTACCATATATTTATGTATGAGAGAACTAACAGATGTACCATATATTTATGTATGAGAGAACTAACAGATGTACCATATATTTATGTATGAGAGAACTAACAGATGTACCATATATTTATGTATGAGAGAACTAACAGATGTACCATATATTTATGTATGAGAGAACTAACAGATGTACCATATATTTATGTATGAGAGAACTAACAGATGTACCATATATTTATGTATGAGAGAACTAACAGATGTACCATATATTTATGTATGAGAGAACTAACAGATGTACCATATATTTATGTATGAGAGAACTAACAGATGTACCATATATTTATGTATGAGAGAACTAACAGCTGTACCATATATTTATGTATGAGATAACTAACACCATATAGTTTATGTATGAGATAACAACAGCTGTACATATACTTTATGTATGAGAGAACTAACAGATGTACCATATATTTATTTATGAGAGAACTAAGAGATGTACCATGTGTTTATGTATGAGAGAACTAACAGCTATACCATACATTTATGAATGAGAGAACTAACAGCTGTACTTTATATTTATTTATGAGAGAACTAAGAGATGTACCATGTGTTTATGTATGAGAGAACTAACAGCTATACCATATCATTTATGAATGAGAGAACTAACAGCTGTACTTTATATTTATTTATGAGAGAACTAACAGCTCTACTATATATTTATGAATGAGAGAACTAACAGATGTACCATATATTTATGAATGAGAGAACTAACAGCTGTACTTTATATTTATGTAAATTTATATTTTTGTAAAAATTATGGAAATGTGGTATATGGCCAAAAGATTGGAAGAGAACTTTATTAATTTCAATACCAAAAAAGGGCAACCTGAAATTATGCACCAACTATAGAACTGTTGCCCTAATCAGTCATGCAAGTAAAATTCTACTAAAAATCATAATGGAAAGTCTTTGTAAGAAAATGGAAGAAGAAATTAACTTTGTTCAAGCTGGATGTAGACAAGGAAGAGGAACAAGAGATCACATTCTCAACATGCGTTTAATAATAGAGAAGTACACATAATTTAATGTAAACCTATTCTCATGTTTTGTGGATTATTCAACGGCATTTGACCTGTGTACAACATCAGAAACGTTGGGAAATCATGAGGATTATGGGATTTCCATCACATGTAATACAACTCATAAAAAGGCTCTATCTAGACCAGCAAGCAGCGGTTAGAATAGATGGCGAGACATCAGATTGGTTTGACATCAAGCAAGGAGTCCGTCAGGCATGTGTCCTGACATCAGATTGGTTTGACATCAAGCAAGGAGTCCGTCAGGGATGTGTGCTTTCCCCCTATTTGTTTAACCTGTACGCCGAAAACATAATGAGAAATGTAAGAGATTATATAAACAGGGAGCTATATGATGCCCTAAATATCGATGGTCTTGACATACCAGAGATTCGGTATGCTGATGATACAGTATTGCTATCCACAACACAGAATGGTATAGAAAACCAATAGCCTCAACCCAATTCTATAGTAAAAATCACAACTTGTATCGTAACATAGCAAAAACAAAGATAATGCATACAGATAAAACTACTATGGAGA
Organism: Cepaea nemoralis; assembly: GCA_014155875.1. NCBI lineage: Eukaryota > Metazoa > Mollusca > Gastropoda > Stylommatophora > Helicidae > Cepaea > Cepaea nemoralis. The sequence goes on along the minus strand of JACEFZ010023123.1, from coordinate 8,716 downwards.
AAGAAATATATGTTAATGAGGAAAAATTGGAGGTAGGTGGAGAATTTTGAATATCTTGGGTCATTGATTACCAACAACGGTGACACAATGAAAGAAATTAAACGACGACTGTCGATTTATCTTCAAAGACTAAAACAACTGAATAAATTATGGAGTGGGTCAGATAGAAAAATAAAAAAAAATAGATTTTTAAAAAAGATAAAAAAATAGATTTTTAAGAGATTTTAGTTTTTAATTTTTTTTTCTTTCCCATTCAACATACGCCTGTGAGACCTGGACACTTACTAAACAAGCTGAACAGCACATAAATGCCCATGAATATAAACGTTATAGACAAGTTCTAAGAATATCTTGGGTAAAGAAAAGAACAAATGCATCCATACTTCAAGAGTTGAATATTGAAGAAGTTGGCTATTAAAGACGATAAAATAAAGACAATTGAAATAGTTTGGTCACTTGAAACGTCACGAAAGTTTGGAGAGAACAATAATGGAGGGGTAAATGCCTGGGAAGAGAGGAAGAGGAAGGCCAAAGAGAAGATGGGTGCAGGATGTGGCGGATGATCTCCAAATGGGTGTATCGGACGCGGGACATCTTGATTATGATCGAAAAGTTTTCAGGAAGGTTGTTATGGGAGTGAGGTTCTGCAGAGGACATGCTACTAAATGAATGAATGGATGAATGAATGAATGAATGAATGAATGAATGAATGAATGAATGAATGAATGAGAGAACTAACAGATGTAACATATATTTATGTATGAGAGAACTAACAGATGTATCATATATTTATGTGAGAGAACTAATAGCTGGTATATCTGATGAGAGGACTAACATCTGTACCAGATATTTATGTATGAGAGAACTAACAGATGCACCATATATTTATGTATGAGAGAACTAACATCTGTACCAGATTTTTATGTATGAGAGAACTAACAGATGTACCATATATTTATGTATGAGAGAACTAACAGATGTACCATATATTTATGTATGAGAGAACTAACAGATGTACCATATATTTATGTATGAGAGAACTAACAGATGTACCATATATTTATGTATGAGAGAACTAACAGATGTACCATATATTTATAAATGAAAGAACTAACAGCTGACATATCTGACGAGAGGACTAACAGCTGTACTTTGTACACTGTACATTAGGATACACAGCTGTGGCATGTGTACTTATAGATAAAAACACACACATATGTACATGAGGATGGCATATCTGTAGTTATGTATATACAAGACACATACAGCTTTACTATGCAAATGTGTGCATGAGACACAAAGCTGTTCTGTACACTGAAACTGTTTTCTGTGTACTGTGTACATCAGGACATAAAAATATAGTTAGATGCATACATTCATCCATCTATCATGTGCCATGCCGGTAAGCGTAGGCGGTCATGTTCTGCCATCTCACTCGATCACCAGAGTCGTGGATCAGCTCCGTGTTCCTGTCTCGACTGTACTTCTATATACGGCTACTTGAGGACACAAAGTATTAGATTGGTACATGACACAATGCTGTACTATACTAATCCATCTGTGAATGTATCTGTTCGAACATGCATAGTATGAAGTGTGAGTGTGAACTTGATGAGAGTGGCATTTTGCTTAATCTTTGAAATTTTGTGTTTAACAAAATGTGTGGGAAATATATGTGTATTGAGTTTTTCATAACAAGTATCTGGCCTGTTTCTGCTCCATGGCTAAGGACGCAGTTCGTAATCCCGCATACCCGCCTTCAAAACGCAGTTGCGGGCGATTTGGCAGCGGATCGCCTTGCGTTATTGTTTTACGAATTGGAAGGTGTGCAGGTCGTTCAGAAAGCAATGGCAAGCTATTGAAAGTAAACGTGCCAGGATATGGTTGACTGAGACTTCCTATAAAGGAAATGCAACTAACTGTTATTTTATTTGGCCTGTACAACAGGCCGGAAAAAAATTTATTTGGACGTCAGAAAATATATAGAATATTACTAAAAGGATAAAACAGTGAATGTCAAATCGAAGGGAAATAGACAAATTAGTTAGAAAATTCTGACGCACATAAACTAAAGGTATCATTGAAACAATTTTTAAAGATGTCTTAAAGTTGTTATCTCGTTCTTTATATGGGTTATAGCTGCAATTAGGTTTGTGAATATTTTATGAAAGATTAGAGAAATACTGCAATTATTTAATTATACAATAAAGTCAGGTTACTGTTTGTAATGTCCCTTGAAATAACTTATGTTGTTATGTCCCTTAGCAATATTTTAATTCCATATCTTATTTTCTAATGTGGGTTTATTTCGCACAAGACTGTTTTTACAAGGTGCGTTGCGTGTTTTCCTTTCATCATCATCATTAAGTGCCCTGCCAGCTGGCGTAGGCGTTCATGGCTCTCCGCAGATCTCGGTCTTTGGTGTACTGGAGCAACTCTGCTGATGATATTCCTCCATGCCACCGTCTCAATCCATCCAGCATCATTTCTCTTGGTCTGCCTCTGCCTCCTCTTCCCCTCGATCTTTCCAGTTGTCACGATGTTCCCCAATGTCTCTCTTCTCATCACATGACCAAAGAAAGCTGTTTGTCTCTGTCTTATTATTGTATATAGTGTTCTAGTTTCATTAACCTCTTTTAGGCAATCGTTGTTAGTTATTCTGGCAACATTCGTCTCAAAAACTACATCTCTGTTGCTTCTAAGTTCTTCCTAATTTGTTCATTTACATTCCAAGATTCACTGCCATACAGCAAAACTGGTTCTATATAGCATTTCAGTACTCTCATTATTTCATTCGTTGATAGTGACTTCTATATCTATAAAACAAAGTGTATGTATATGTGTATGTATATATGTATGTATGTAAATATGTATGTCCTTTATTTGTTCGCGAACGGCCCATCCGATTGAGATGAAATTTTCTACACGCCTTCCTTTCATTCCAGAGCTGTCAACTGTCATAGTTTTTTTTTTCTTCTTCCTCCTCCTCCCTCCTCCCCCTCCCAAATCACGTACGTAAATATATGATGATGATGATGAAAGAATCCCCGAACCAAATCGCTAGGGAAAGGGAAGAAAATGACGTGACTACACAGAATCGTCACACGGCAATCATAATCATCAAGTGCCGTGCCGGCTGGCGTAGGCGTTCATGGCTCTCTGTAGATCTCAGTCTTTGTTTTTTTAATCAACTCTGCTGCTGATATTCCTCCATGCCACGGCAATATCAATAACAATTCATCTTTTTATGTGTAAGGAAGTTATCTACAGTCGTGTAGAAGGGAAGAACTAGACGAGTATGAATTCGGAATGGCGAACTCTCTCCCCCTCTCTTCTCCTCCCTCTACCTCCTCCCTCCACCCTTCTCCTCTTCCTCCTCCCTCTCATCCCTCTCCCTCCTCCCTCCTCCTTCTCCCTCTTTCTTCTCCCTCTTCCTCTCCCCTTCTCCTCCATCCTCCTCCCTCCTACTCCCTCCGCCTCCTCCCCCCTCCTCCCTCCTCCTCCCTCCTCCTCACTCTCCTTCCTCATCCCTCCTCCTCCTGCCTCCCTCCTCCTCCTCCTGCCTCCTTCTCCCTCATCATCCTCCCTCCTCCTTCTCCCTTCTTCTCCCTCTTCCCTCTTCCTCCTCCTACCTCCTCCCTCCTCCTCCCTCCTCCTCCCTCCACCCTCCTCCTCCCTTCTCCTCCTCTTCCTCCTCCCTTTCCTTCCTCCTCCTCCTCCCTCTACCTCCTCCTCCCCCTACCTCTTTCCTCCTCCCTCCTCCTCCTCTTCCACCTCCCTTTCCTTCCTCCCCTCCTCATTCTCCCTCCTTCCTCTCCCTCCTTCCTCCTCTCCTTACCTTCTTCTCCCTCTGCCTCCTCCCTCCTCCTCTCCCTCCTCCTCCTCCTTCTCCTCCTCCCTCCTTCTCCCTTCTTCTCCTCCTCTCCCCTCCTCCTCCTACCCTCTTCCTCTTCCCCTCCTCCCTCTCCTCCTCCATCCTCCTCCTCCCTCTTCCTCCTCCTCCTCTTCCTCCTCCTTCCTCTTCCTCCTCCTTCCTCCTCCTCCCTCTTCCTCCTCCTCCATCCTCCTCCCTCTTCCTCCTCCTTCTTCCTCCTCCTTCCTCCTCCTCCCTCCTCCTCCCTCTTCCTCCTCCTCCTACCTCCTCCCTCCTCCTCCTCTCTCCTCCTCCCTCCTCCCTTTTCCTCCCTCCTCCTCCTCCCTCTACCTCCTCCCTCCTCCTCTCCACTCTTCCTCCTACCCTCTTCCTCTTTCCCTCCCCCTCCTCCCTATCCCTCCTTCTCCCTCCTCCTCCTTCTTCCTCCCTCCTCCTCCTCCTACTCCCCCTCCTCCTTCCTCCTCCTCCCTCTCCTCCTCCTCCCTCCTCCTCCCTCCTCCTCCCTCTACCTCCTCCCTCCTCCTCCCTTCACATTCCTCCTCCTCCCTCTTCCTCCTCCTTCCTCCTCCTCCTCCCTCCTCCTCCCTTCTCCTCCTCCCTTCTCCTCCTCCCTCCTCCTCCCTCTACCTCCTCCTCCCTTCACATTCCTCCTCCTTCCTCTTCCTCCTCCTCCCTCCTCCTCCTCATCCTTCCTTCTCCCTCCTCCTCCTTCTTCCTCCCTCCTCCTCCTCCTCCCTCCTCCCCCTCCTCCTTCCTCCTCCTCCCTCTCCTCCTCCTCACTCCTCCTCCTCCCTCCTCCTCCTCCCTCTACCTCCTCCCTCCTCCTCCCTTCAAATTCCTCCTCCTCCCTCTTCCTCCTCCTCCCTCTTCCTCCTCCTCCTCCTCCTCCTCCCTCCTCCTCCCTCCTCCTCCTCGCTCCTCCTCCCTCCTCCTCCTCCCTCCTCCTCATCACTCCTCCTCCCTCCTCCTCCTTCTTCCTCCCTCCTCCTCCCTCCTCCCCCTCCTCCTTCCTCCTCCTCCCTCTCCGCCTCCTCCCTCCTCCTCCCTCCTCCTCCCTCCTACCTCCCTCTACCTCCTCCTCCTCCCTCTACCTCCTCCCCCCCTCCTCCTTTCACATTCCTCCTCCTCCTCTTCCTCCTTCTCCCTCCTCCTCTCTCCGCCTCCCTCCTCCTCCTCCTCCCTCTACCTCCTGCCTCCTCCTCCCTTCACATTCCTCCTCCTCCCTCCTCCTCCTCCCTCCTCTCTTCCCTCCTCCTCCTCCCCCTCCTTCTCTTTCTCCCTCCTCCTTCTCCCTCTTCCTCCTTCCTCTTCCTTCTCCCTCCGCCTCCTCCCTCCTCCTACTCTCTCCTCCTCCTCCCTCCTCCTCCCTCTCCCTCCTCCACCCTCTCCTCCTCCTGCTCCCTTCTCCTCCTGCGTTCTCCTCCTCCCTCCTTCTCCCTCCTCCTCCCTCTTCCTCCTCCCTCCTCCTCGCCTCCTCCTCCACCCTACTCCTCCCTCCTCCTCCTAATCCCTCCTCCTCCCTCCTATTCCTCCCTACTCCTCCTGTCTCCTCCCTCCTCCTCTTCCCTCCTCCACCTCCCTCTTCCTCCTCCCTCCTACATTTACCCAAGACAGACAGACAGTCAGACAGATAGTCGGGAACGGGATCTTATATGACTACTTATATAATTTAAATGAGATGCTCTCCACCATGGGCTGGGCCGGGTCAGACAGACAGATAGATAGACAGACAGACAGACAGACAGACAGACAGACAGACAGACAGACAGACAGACAGACAGACAGACAGTCGGGAACGGGAACTTATATGACTACTTATATGAATTAAATGAGATGCTCCCCACCAGGAGTTGGGCGATGCCGGGCCGGGTCAGACAGACAGACAGATAGATAGTCGGAACGGGAACTTATATGACTACTTATATGAATTAAATGAGATGCTCCCCATCAGGGTCTGGGCGAAGACGGGCCGGGTCAGACAGACAGACAGACAGATAGACAGACAGACAGATAGATTGTCGGTAACGGGAACGAGAACTTATATGACTACTTATATGAATTAAATGAGATGCTCCCCACCAGAGTCTGGGCGAAGCCGGGCCGGGTCAGCTAGTATTACATAAGATACTCTTCATTTTCTGAAATGCCGCCTATGCCTGCCCTATTTTGCTCTTAATCTCTGTTGTACATCTTCCATCTGATGTTATAAATGACCCTAGGTATTTAACATTATCCGCATGGTTAAGAATTTTCCCTTCTATTTCTACTCGTGTGTCACATTTTGATGTCACCATTTTCTTTGATATCACAATGTTACTGTTTACTTGATATTCAAGGAGAGTCCTTTCTTTGCATTCTCTGTTACTACAATGTTCAACAATTGTTGTAGGTCTGTTGCATTATCCGCTACCAACGTTGTGTCATCTGCATAGCGAATATTGTTTATATTATAACCTCCGATTAGTATTCCTGGCTTCTCTTTGATCTCACTCATTATTACTTCGCTAAAGAGGGAGAAGAGATCTGATGACAAGACACACCTCTGTCTTACTCCTAGCTTTGTCTGTTCGTAACTACCCTCTTTATTTGCCATATAAATTGCTGCTACTTTGTTCCAGTAAATATTCTTTATTATTCTTAAATCTTTCCCATCAATGTTGATATCTTCCAATATTTTAATCGGTTCATCATGTTTTACTTTATCAAATGCCTTAGTATAATCTATGAAGCACAAATATGTCTTTCTGTGTCTCTATTGATCTTTCTATTAGTGTCCATAGTTTATATATTGCATTGTTTGTATTCTTTCCTTCCACAAATCCGTACTGCTCTTCAACAATTTCCATGTTTATTTTCTTTCTTTTATTTCTCATTATAATTCTGAGCTGAAGCTTAGTGACATTGTTTATGAGGTTAATCGTACGAAAATCTTCGCATTCAATTGCTACTGGTCTTTTTTGGTATAGCTATAAATACAGATTTCAGCATATCGCTCGCTAAATATCCACTGCTGTAAATATCATTCAACATTTTGGTTAATATATATACTCCAAATTCTCCCAATTCTTCTAATTCTTCTATTGTGATTTCATCTGGCCCAGCTGTTTTTCCTTTCTTCATACGTTTCATAGCGTCAGCGACTTCTTCTTTTAGAATAGGTGGGCCTTCTAAGTTACTTTCTTCTGTTAATTCTTCCCTTTCGACATCATATAATTCTCTAATATACAAATTCCACCTCTTCATTATAGCTTCTTCCTCAAATAATATCTTCCCTGTTTTTGATTTTAAACACCCTGTAGTTATTCTTATGTTACTTCCTTAGAGCTCACTGATTTGCTTTGTAATTTGTGTATCTTTAATAGAATTTAATTCAATTTTCTTATTAATTTTACTCTGGTTTCTTTTGGCCACCAACTTTAAGAATTTTTCAGTCATCCATTGTTTCTTAGGTTTGTGGCTTCTCTCCGGTAATATTTCTTTGCTCTTTTGATGAATGGAGTCTCTTAACATTTCCCATTGTTCGTTTATAACTCTTTATTTTAGCTATTGCATTTTACCTATTTTCACAGTTACACTGTATTGTTCTTGAGTTTATTTATCTACCATCAAAACTTCTTGATTAAGTCTCATGTTCTTAACCACTTTTTTCCCCCCTCTCTTCAGTCTTACTTGTATTATTCCACATAGTGGTACATGATCACTATTAGTCTATTACAGTCAGCACCCGGCATTGTCTTTACATTAATTAACATATTTCTAAGCCTTTTATTAATAAGTATGTAGATACCGTATTTTATGGAGTATAAGACGCACTTTTTTCTTCAAAAAATTGCCTCCAAAATTCAGGTGCGTCTTATACTCGAAATATATATAAAAATGGTAAATATGTTATTTTAAAAAAATGCTTAAAAATTAAGGTGCGTCTTATAGTCCGTAAAATACAGTAATTTGGTTGAGTATTTTTTATCAGGCCTTTTCCATGTGTAAATTATTCTTTTATGATGTTGAAACCAGTTGTTAACATTGCTTTTTGCCCATTCTATTAGGTGCTATCCTCTTTCATTTTTTGCACAAAACCATAATTCCCCTCTTCATCCTCCATTTTTTCTTTACTACTTTTGCATTCAAATCACCTAGTATTATTGTTATATCTTGCGATATAATATGGGTAGCGGGGTAGGGGTATCCCCTATCAAAGGAGAAGTAAGGCACCTCCTTCCCTAAGCTAGCCTACGGGTCACCCTTGGGCAAGGTGGAGTACCCGTTTAACCCCCCGATCAGGGTTACGTGAAGCCATGAGTGCAGGTGGTGGATGAAGATGTAGGTTATGGTCTCCACCTTCACGACGGCAGGCAGAGGATCTCTTTTTTTCGAGGAGACAATGGCTACGGTCACTGACCAGTATGGTCACTGCTAGGAAGGAAAGCAATGGCAAACTACCTTCTTTATAGATGCAAAGAAAATCATTGATGTAAAATATGGAAGAGTCATAATAGAAAAAGATCAGATCTTACATGTATGGTCAGATTACGTGAAAAACCTTTATGACGATAACAGAGACGAACAGTATGATGTTCAAAATAATAATGAAGGACCAGCAATTTTGAAGATGGAGGTTCAGAATGCTCTTAACAATATGAAATCTGGCAAGACCCCCGGTTCAGACAGCGTCACAACAGAAACGATTAATGCTTTAGAAGAATATGGAATAGATAAAGTTACCAGTCTGCTTAATACAATATATGATACTGGAAATACACCTCAGGAGTTATGTAATTCTGTATATATTGCAATCCCAAAGAAATCCGGAGCCTTGGAATGTGATCAACATCGAACAATTAG
>JACEFZ010023122.1:0-64331 GCA_014155875.1 Cepaea nemoralis | reverse complement strand
CCTGGTTGCCCCCATTATTCTTAATGCCTGGCCTTGCAGGGCATCGCTGTTCCAGGCGGACATATCGATCTCAGACACTAGTATGTTGTCGCGGACCAGAATGGCCTGTCCGAGGTCCCGCCTGTTGGAAAACCCTGAAATCCCGCAACTTGACTGTTCCGTCGGTGAGCTGTTTTTCTTGCAAACTACAATATCGTTTCCGTAGAGTAGTTTTTCAAGAATGGGTCGGGGGTTGCTAAATGATCCATTCCGAAATACTCGAACATTTCCGATACCCAATCTGTCACATTTAAGCGCCTTCTGCGCGCGCCCGCCCTTTTAAACCACGTTGTGTCCTAGCTGGTCGTCTGGCCGTCATGTTAGGCTTAACTATCGCCCCCCGGGCGCCGATGATACGCCGAAAGAAGCCCGGACGCGGGCCGAACTCCGTTGCACGGTCCGAACTCCATTTCACCAAAAAAACTCTTAATCCATACACTTTTTGGGAAAAAACACTTTCATTTTACGGGACGAAGAAATGCCCCGCCATCTTGCTCAGGGAAACTCACTCTCCATCCCTACGCTTTGTGTGTTTCACTGAAAGGATTCAATAAGCTGCTTTAATATATGTTAAACATTTCTGTAGCATAGACTTGATGAGATATTGTAAACCATACCAGGCAATAAATTGTTGTGTCTTTATTATTAAAATTCACAATGGAAAAACATTGTCATTAAAATAAATATGTTCACAATGCAACAATACAACGTAGTTACATTCTGTTGTGGAGGAAAATTTCACATCCATTAATTTGTCTGCTGACTCATTCTAGCAGAATTGACATCACACTTTCATTTTACAGAAGACAGTGAAACTATACAGAGCTGGTTGCCAACATATTTATACAAGACAGTGAAACTATACTGAGCTGGTTGCCAATATATTTATACAAGACAGTGAAACTATACTGAGCTGGTTGCCAGTATATTTATACCAGACAGTGAAACTATACACAGCTGGTTGCCAGTATATTTATACCAGACAGTGAAACTATACACAGCTGGTTGCCAGTATATTTATACCAGACAGTGAAACTATACACAGCTGGTTGCCAGTATATTTATACCAGACAGTGAAACTATACACAGCTGGTTGCCAGTATATTTATACCAGACAGTGAAACTATACACAGCTGGTTGCCAGTATATTTATACCAGACAGTGAAACTATACTGAGCTGGTTGCCAATAGATTTATACAAGACAGTGAAACTATACAGAGCTGGTTGCCAACATATTTATACCAGACAGTGAAACTATACTGAGCTGGTTGCCAATAGATTTATACAAGACAGTGAAACTATACTGAGCTGGTTGCCAATAGATTTATACAAGACAGTGAAACTATACTGAGCTGGTTGCCAGTATATTTATACCAGACAGTGAAACTATACACAGCTGGTTGCCAATATATTTATACAAGACAGTGAAACTATACTGAGCTGGTTGCCAGTATATTTATACCAGACAGTGAAACTATACACAGCTGGTTGCCAATATATTTATACAAGACAGTGAAACTATACAGAGCTGGTTGCCAATATATTTATACCAGACAGTGAAACTATACTGAGCTGGTTGCCAATAGATTTATACAAGACAGTGAAACTATACAGAGCTGGTTGCCAATATATTTATACCAGACAGTGAAACTATACTGAGCTGGTTGCCAATAGATTTATACAAGACAGTGAAACTATACTGAGCTGGTTGCCAATAGATTTATACAAGACAGTGAAACTATACTGAGCTGGTTGCCAACATTTTTACACAAGGCATCAAAGTTACACAGAAGTGGTTCCCAATAGATTTATACAAGACAGTGAAATTACACAGAAGTGGTTCCCAACATTTTAACACAAGGCATCAAAGCTATACAGACGTGGTTATCAAAATTTTACAGCACACAGAAGTGGTGTCCAGCATTTAGACAGAAGAAACAAAACTTTTCAGAAGTCGTGAGACACCAAAATACAATACACAATACTAATATACAGGACCCCATTTGTTACCTGCACCCTTAAGGGAAGTATAGAACAGCTACAAAATCCAACCAACCAAAGAGTTAGCTCATGGCCCTTGCTCCATTTGGAGGATCAGGGCAGCAGAAGTAGAAAATACAGGGTATCCCAAATAATATACAGGGTGTCCCCATTAAGATGTTTGTAATTTTGATTCATTAGAAATGCATGTTTATTCAGAGATATTTAAGATTGACTATGTAAGTTAAAGAGGACAAGTGTAAAATACTTTGAGGTATCACAGGTGTTCGATTTGATAAAAGCTTTGTTCCAGGTACTGCTGATAACGCCGACAGATGGAACTGCAAACATCAATCTTGTCACAGGTATACCTTCGAAAACATGACATTTCAGCTATGTTCTTACACTTCAAGTGTCACTTAAAGATACATTTCCTGTTCTCACAGCTTAGTTTCGCTTCTGCCAAGACTTCAATTCAGCGGCAATGGGAAAAGAAAACAATTTTCTGTGTCACAAGTCACATTAATAAATAGAAGAGAGTTGATTAATAAAACAACTCTCTGTGTTGTGAGACAAATAAATAAATAGAAAAGAATGGATTAATAAAATAACTCTCTGTGTTGTGAGACAAATAAATAAATAGAGAGTGGATTAATAAAACAACGTTCTGTGTTGTGAGACAAATAAATAAATAAATAAACAGAAGAGAGTGGATTAATAAAACAACGTTCTGTGTTGTGAGACAAACAAATAAATAAATAGAAGAGAGTGGATTAATAAAACAACTTTCTGTGTTGTGAGACAAATAAATAAATAAACAGAAGAGAGTGGATTAATAAAATAACTTTCTGTGTTGTAAGACAAATAAATAAATAAATAAATAAATAAATAGAAGAGAGTGGATTAATAAAACAACTTTCTGTGTTGTGAGACAAATAAATAAATAAATAAATAGAAGAGAGTGGATTAATAAAACAACTTTCTGTGTTGTGAGACAAATAAATAAATAAATAAACAGAAGAGAGTGGATTAATAAAATAACTTTCTGTGTTGTGAGACATATACATATATATATATATATATATATATATATATAATATATATAAATATGAGAGTGAATTAATAAAATAACTTTCTGTGTTGTGAGACAAATAAATAAATAAATAAATAGAAGAGAGTGGATTAACAAAATAACTCCCTGTGTTGTGAGACAAACAAATAAATAAATAGAAGAGAGTGGATTAATAAAACAACTTTCTGTGTTGTGAGACAAATAAATAAATAAATAAACAGAAGAGAGTGGATTAATAAAACAACTTTCTGTGTTGTGAGACAAATAAATAAATAAATAAACAGAAGAGAGTGGATTAATAAAATAACTTTCTGTGTTGTGAGACAAACAAATAAATAAATAGAAGAGAGTGGATTAATAAAACAACTTTCTGTGTTGTGAGACATATATATATATATATAAATATGAGAGTGGATTAATAAAATAACTTTCTGTGTTGTGAGACAAATAAATAAATAAATAAACAGAAGAGAGTGGATTAATAAAATAACTTTCTGTGTTGTGAGACAAATAAATAAATAAATAAACAGAAGAGAGTGGATTAATAAAATAACTTTCTGTGTTGTGAGACAAATAAATAAATAAATAAACAGAAGAGAGTGGATTAATAAAACAACTTTCTGTTTTGTGAGACACATAAATAAACAGAGAGCTTGATTAATTAAAACCACTTTCTGTGTTGTGAGACATATATATATAATATAATAAATATGAGAGTGGATTTAATAAAAAACTTCTGTGTTGTGCGACAAATAAATAAATAATAACCGAAGAGAGTGGCTTAATAAAAACAACTTTCTGTGTGTGTGAGACAAATAAAGTAAAAATCAACAGAATGCGAGTGGATTACTAAAACAATTTCTGTGTGTGAGACACATAAATAAATAAATAACAGAAGAGAGTGGATTAATAAAATAACTTTCTGTGTTGTGAGACACATACATATATATAACTATATGGAGTGGATTAATAAAATAACTTTCTGTGTTGTGAGACAAATAAATAAATAAATAACTAGAAGAGAGTGGATTAATAAAATAACTTTCTGTGTTGTGAGACAAATATATAATATATAGAAGATGAGTGGATTAATAAAATACTTTCTGTGTTGTGAGACAAATAAATAAACAGAAGAGAGTGGATTAATAAAATAACTTTCTGTGTTGTGAGACATATATATATATATATATAAATATGAGAGTGGATTAATAAAATAACTTTCTGTGTTGTGAGACAAATAAATAAATAAATAAACAGAAGAGTAGTGGATTAATAAAATAACTTTCTGTGTTGTGAGACATATATATAGTATAAATATGAGAGTGGATTAATAAAACAATTTTTGTGTTGTGACACCAATAAATAAATAGAAGAGAGTGGATTAATAAAACTACTGTCTGGTGTTGTATAAACTCAACTATCCTATGCATGCTCCCAATGGCTACCACTTGTTTTGGTTACTGCCGCTCATTGAATATTCACGATCATCTATCTAGGACACATGTCTGAGAGCAGAACTCTACTGTGAGCTGTTAGGGTCATCACATCTGTTAGGTCTGAACGTACGAGGAAATAGATGGCCAGTCTTCACCTGTAATTGTGAACGAGAGTTGGCACTGAACCCTCACTTAGCCATACTCACACCATTGTCAGCGTACAGTTTATACAGTTACTACAGCAACATGCCGGCTAACTATCTAGAAGCAGTGCTGAAATAAAATAATATACATGCAGCATAGGGTGTTGCAGTTACACAAGTATCTAGCATGCTTGCCTGCGGGCTCGGAGGTAATGTGTTCAATTCCTATTTGAGGTGAGAGATTTCTTTCATTGTCCTGGTCTCCCAGGTCGACCCTGCTAAAAACAGGTACCAAGACATTTCCATTTCTGTTTAACCTTTTACAGGGCACAGTGGCCGAAAGCGTCCATGACAATTAAGTGTTGTAAATATGTGCATCTCGAGACTTCCAATTGTCTACTTTTGGTTTTTCCGATAACTTGATAACGTGTGCGCCATTTGCAAGTTAAAATGTTAAATTTTATCGGATTTTGTAAACAGTTTTTTGGTTTTTATGCTTTGTTTTTCAAACGGACTTTGACGATTCTTCAAGAGATAACGGAGATTTCGCTGGGTTTAATTAAAGTGACATTGAAGTGCATGAAGTTGACTATAATCGGAGCTAGATACACACTTTGGATCTCGGAGACTTTTCAAACGATTGCCGATCAAACAAATAAGTATGCTAGACAAAAGATGGAACAGATAATGATTGAGCACTGGGTTCCAAGAAATGCAACCGAAATGCAGGTAACATTGGATTATCTCACACCGTGAGTAAAATAATAAATCTGCATTCATTTTCCTTCATTTTGTTGTTTACTTAACAAAAATATGTGCACTAATACCTTAGATTTGATGTTTTTATTAACGTAACCCTAAATCTTACCAACATCCTGAAAAATTTTGCCTCTTCAGAGTTACAAAAACAACAAAACGTGTTCCCTGTAAAGGGTTAATAAACATTAACAAATAATGATTTCTACATTATGCACCTGATGAGATGCAGCAAATTATGCAATAAACCATGCAATCTATTGTTTATGTTTATATTTTCGTTCTACAAATTAATAAACAAGTTAAAAGCTCCATTGAAATTACAGAAATGTGGTTTTACAGAACAATGATGAAAATATCTTGAACATCCAAACTAATCAATCCAACAAAGACAGCTTATCACAAGCACCAGAAAGTGGCAGGCAAAAATTGTTTTACCAGCACTCATACTATTGTATACAAATCAGTGCAAGGTGGTCTGCTTCCAAATTGTCTGCAGCTGTGTTTTGAACTCGGAATGCAGGATTACAAACTGCCTTTGACACAGTGCCAGATTTATTATCACACATAATGAAATACTCTTTAAATACACCGTTTCATACACAAAAATAGCTGCCTGCAGATGAAAGTGTAACACGTTATCAAAGAGAAGACATGAGTGGAACAAATCTTCACAACCATAAATGTATACTGGCAATAGTTGAGAAATATTTGATTAAAGCTAAACCATTGAAACGACTTTCTCCGTAATCCCATTTATCCACGTAGGGTAACACTGCGCGCGAGAATTGGTAGCGGTTCTCGCCGCATTGGTAACTTACGAGATAAGTGAGCTGGCCACTCAGAAAGCAATGGCAAACTATTGAGCCTAATCTTTCCAAGAAATCAACGACAGCAGTAAAATGCTGGTGTTGACAGCGATGTCCTGTAAAGGATATGCGGGAAAAAACCCAAAAAATGTAAGCTTAGCGACAGTTATCTCTCTCTCTCTCTCTCTCTCTCACAATAACAGCCTCGACAAACAATGAAAAAAGTAAACTGGATGGCACATTTTGGACATTAGTCAGTCACATGATTGATAGGAACAATGCGTTTCATGTGTTGTTTAGCAGAAAATGAAAAATTAGCAGAGGCAACTACCATTCATTTACAAAAACTGACTTTGTGTAAACAAAAAGACATGATAGTTGGTTTAAAATTACTGTGGTAGACAAGTCAAATTACTGCGTGAATATGTGTGTTGTATAATTCACCTTGAAGGATTGATCTTATTGCTTTAGTTTCTGTTGTGTGAATTCTGCACTATGAACCTGACGAGATGCAATGAGATATCCCAGGCAATAAATTGTGCAATCTATTGTTTGTGTCTTCGTTATTCAAAATAAGTGAATGTAGCTATGTTAAATATAGACAACCCCATGTACAGGTGCTTCAAGGTTGTAGTCAAGATCCCTTATATATGCTTTCAGCCATGTTGGATATATGGTGCTAGACCAAAAGACATTGGAAGGATGATGGTTGATGTGGTCAAAACCATGCTGGCCACCTTCACTTTCCGAAGACATTCCCTGGTTCCCTTTTTAGGCTGGGTCAACCTGAGAGCCTAGACCAATTTTAAGCCATAATGTGGATTTAAACTTTCAAGGTTGTGGTCAGTGTGACTCTTGCTATAAAAATCTCAGTGCTCAAGAAGGACAGATAAAACATGACTTAGTGAGTACTCTGTACATGACAATAAAGCAAAGTAGGGCATCTTTCTCTCTTTCTCTATCTCTCTCACACACACTCACTCACTCTTCTCTCTCGCACGTGCACACAAACTCACACACATATTCACAGATGCAATGTACATAATAAATAAATTATATATTGTAAAATAATATTGCAAGAAACGGTTGTAAACGGGCATGTTAAAAAAAAATGATATTCCAACTGTAACCAACTATCAAATGGTTACCACAAGGTGTGCACATGATAGGTTATCCAACCTCCAGGGAAAGTCATGAAACTTTTCATAGCATCAAGTTTTGTTCCATGTGACATCTCTTGATGAGATCCTCACCCTTCCTCAGCTAGAATGAACACATCATGTACAAGTAAAAACAAAAACAAGTACCCAGTCCAGACCCTCAGGGGTATTGGGTATATTATCATCATCCAGTGCCTTGGCAACTGGTTCTGGGCGATCATGCTTCTCCACAAACTGCGATCTCCGATGGCATGGATCAATTCACTAATTGACTCCCTTTCATGCCATGACACAAGACTGTCAAGAATTTTCTCTCTCTGTCTTCATTTATCACTTTCCACAAATCTTTCTGGTTGTCACATTAGCAAATTTTGTCTTTTCATAGTGTGGCCAAAAAATTATGACTGCATCTTTCTTTCTCTGCGCGCGCGCGTGTGTGTGTGCGCGTGTGCATGCGTGTGTGTCTCGTTCTGTCTGTCTGTCTGCTTGTCTGTCTCATAACACGAAAATGTGAATGGTTTATGTTTGGTGTATGTGTAAAGCACTCATTTTATAATGTTTTTCCCTCCTCAGTGTAAATGTAACATTCATGACAGATAAGTGGTGTGTGAAAGATGAATGACTGGAAGGGCAGAATGTAAGACGGGCTTCGTGCCCAACATGTGACTCTCTGACAATAAAGTTTGTTCGTTCATTTGTTCATCTCCAAGGCTATATTAGGTATAAGGTGAATAGGTTTATAGACCAATTGGTGCTTGATGGGTGGTGCAATCAATATCATGCCGGAGCACATGTGGAGCTAACTGTGTAGAAAGTGATACTATACACGGAGCTATCTGTGTAGAAAGTGATACTATACACAGAACTATCAGTGTAGAAAGTGATACTATACACTGAGCTATCTGTGTAGAAAGTGATACTATACAAACCAAACCATTGATGGAATCTACAGAAGTCAGCAATAAACGGACGCAAGTGCAAGCTGGACAACTGACCTCATAAATTAAAGGTGTGTACATGTTTAACAAAGTGTGATGTGTGATGTGTGATGAACTGATCTCAACGGAGTAGCAAAGATGAATTCCCATGTAGTAATCTGATAAACTTAAATGAGTTTACTGTAAAATGGAACAATTCTAGAGTTTCTACACCTCCTTGGTTGACATTTTCAAGGCAGCTAATAGTTGCAAAGATATAGTGTGTAGATCTTCTGTTTTAACATGTTAACATAGGCTAATAGTTGTAGCTGTATAGTTTGTAGATCTTGTGTTTTGACATGTTAACATCGGCTAATAGTTGTAATTGTATAGATAGTAGATCTTCTGCTTTAACATGTTAACATCAGCTAATAGTTGCAAAGATATAGTTTTCACATCCTCTGGTTTTACATTTCAAAACTGGCCAACAGGTGCAAGAATATAGTTTCTAAATCTTCTGGTTTTACATTTCAACATCAGCCAACAGGTGCATAATATTGATTCTACATCTCCTGGTTTGACATTTCAACATTGGCTAAGAGTTGCAAAACTATAATTTGTACATCTGTTTTGACATGTCAATATCGGCTAATAGTTGCAAACATATAGTTTCTAAATATTTTTGTTTTGACATATACCATTAGTCTATAGTTGCAACGATATAGTTCTTCTCTTGGTGTCACATTTTAACATCAACCAATAGTTGCAAAAATATAGTTTTTACATCGACTGGTTTGACATTTCAACACTGGTTAAAAGTTGCAAAGATATAGTTTCTACATCTCCTTATTTGACATTTTAACATCTGCTAAAAGTTGTAATGAGACACAAGGGCTTTTCAAAATCAACATCTGATTGGCTGGTAAAAATAAACCGGTTGCCATAGCGAAACCACTCATTGCTTGCATCATTCAGTAGTCTTTTAGCTCACTAAACACAATCTACAGTCACATTTGTTCAGTGGTTCACGAACCGCGAATGAATAAACATGGGACACTGTTATTGCTTTTCCCACCAGCTGTGAAATTGTGGTGTGATTCAATGTCTTCAAGCAGAAGATAAAATGTGGCCGAGATTCATCATAGATTGTGTCGCGCGTTAGTTCTGAGTGACAGTTCTGTGAGGTCTATCCAAAACAAGAGGTGCGCAATGCTCGCCAGTGGTGTAATTATCCTGCACGACAACGAGTGGCCCACACATCTGCTCGCACAAAGGCTTTACTTGAGCAGTTTAAGTGGGAAATTTTCAACACCTCCCTCCCCCCAATTACAATGGCACCAAGCGATTATCTTCTCTTCGGCAAGATGAAGGTCTGGCTGGTACTCAACGTTTCGACACCACAAAGGAGCTCATGCATGGAGTCAGCAAAAACCTCGTGCCACGGTACGACAAGTGCCTGAATTTAGGTGGTGACTATGTGGACAAGTAATGCAGTGATGTACTGTAACTTTTGTACGTATTTAGATGTTATTGTCAATTTGTTAAATTTTTACCAGTCAATCGGAGGATGATTTTGGAATAGCCCTCATAGTTTCCTCATCGCCTGGTGTCACATTTTAACATGTTATTATTTGCAAAGCAATTTTCAAACACCTCATGTATTTTATGCCTAAAGTAACAGTCGCCATAATCTACTACAATTCTCGAAGATGGTTCCTGAAAAGTCGTGGCAAAGGAAGACTATCCACGCTGTCAATATTTTTTAGACTGCTGCGAACTCTAGAAAAACACTTTTCTTGAAGTGACCAGTATCTGCATGTCCGAGCACCAAGTGCCAGCTCTGTTTGTGTGGTCGTGGAACTGATCATGGGATACAGCGGCTCTGAGAATGTGTACAGTCCAGTGAAAGCCTCTCCGAGGCTGACCCCATTCTTATAGAACGTTAAAGTGTTCTTGTACAAATTGAGATGGACCCCAACCACGGTTGCAGTGTCGTAAAAAGGCTCACAGTAGTTTTTGCAGATTCCGTTGTGCCAGATCTTGCCTTTGTATGACAGGCCCCAGCTTTGTTTGTCTTGCCCTGTTTGTTTACAGCAGAATTATATATTGTCACGATGTATATATTAAAACAACCAAAAAAAAATAAATCAGAAACAAATCATCATCATCTAGTGCCTTGCTGGCTGGTGTGGGCGATCATGCCTCTCCACAAACTGTGATCTCCGACGGCATAGATCAAGTCGTGTGTTGACTATCTTCCATGCCATGACACAAGGCTGCCAAGAAATTTGTCACATTATCTTCCTTTATCTCTCTTTCCAAAAATCTTTCCAGTTGTCACAACATGTTACACTTTTTGTCTGCTTATAATGTGGCCAAAGGTGGGAGACTGCTTCTTTCTGATGTTTGTGATAAGTTGTCTTTGTGACTCAGCTTCCCCAAAAATGTCCAGATTGCTTATTTTGGCTGTCCCACAAATTTTCAGCACTCTTCTATAAAACTTGATCTCCAAGGCTTCTAGGGATTTTTCTCCTGAAAACAAATAGCTGATAAAAAACAGAAAGTTCTTTATAAGTTAAGGTTCTCGCTACAACATATGTTTTATTTGGTAAAACTGGCTCTACACAAAATGTGTAGCAAGCACATGTACCCCCATGCTTTAATGAAAGAATATTACTTTATCCGAAGAAAGAATTCTGAAAATCGTACACTTATGATGAAAACAGACAATTCTGATGACATGTTCACAGACTATCAAAATCAGACATTCTAGCAAATGATCTTAGTGTAACAATCTACACAAAAGGGAGAGAGAGAGAATAAAAAAGAAGAAAGAAAGACATAAGGTAGAGAGAGACAGACAAAGACAGACAGAGAGAGAGAGAGAGAGAGAGAGAGAGAGAGAGAAGAGAGAGAGAGAGAGATTAATTATGCTACAATAACATGTCAACAAGATAATATTTTGCTCTATAGTAGAAGTTTAGTGACACACAAAACATAGCAGAAAGATTCACCAATAGCATTTATATACTGACAGAAGTCTCATCGTTACACATGTACTAGAGTAGACATGGAGTCACAAGAAATGTACTAGAGTAGACATGGAGTCACAACAATTTATGCACTGACAGAAGTCTCGTCATATATATACTAGAGTAGACATAGAGTCACAAAAATTATGTACTGTCAGAAGTCTCTTTGTCATACATATACCAGAGCAGAAATGGAGTCACAAAAACAAAACACTCACCAATGAGATTTATAAATTGATAGAGGTTAGATTGGAGCTGAGCTTTGATAGTTCCTACCCCAATCATCACAGATGACCCTATCGGAGCTTCCAGAAAGATTATCTCCCAGTAATGCTCCCCATCAGTGAAGCCCTTGTTTCCTCGAACAGCTAAGATGCAGAAATTATTCATTAAACATCATCATGTCACATGTTGTCTGAGAATAACTGATGATGGATTCCCAAATTATTGGTTAAACATCAAGAAATGTGATGTCTGAGAATAACATGATGTATTTCAAAATTGTTAATTAAATATCAAGTAACGTGATGCCTGAGAATAACTGATATTTTCCAAAATTATTAATTAAATATCAAGTAATGTGATGTCTGAGAATAACTGATGATATATTCCAAAATTATTAACTAAACATCAAGTAATGTGATGTCTGAGAATAACTGATGATATATTCCAAAACTGTTCATTAAACATCAAATAGCGTGATGCCTCAGAATAACTGATGATGAACTGATTATCTACCATAAGCACAGGAAATAGCTGTGCTTTTGTAGTCTAGGGGCATGCAAAATCTGAGTCCTTGGCAGCGTTCATCACAGCGGAGGTCATGGTTAACCCTTGCTTCATTATTACGACAAGCGTTTATTCAGGATGCCTCCCATCAGCCAACAGATCCAGATGACATTCTGAACACTTTAAGTTAACCACTGTCTCAGAGTGTTTAGCTGAGTTGAGTCTAGAACATACATCACAGCACTCAGGACACTTCCACACATGCCATGTCCTCATCTTCAACACCCAGTGAAGAGTCTCATTTCTAATGGTACCAGTAGCAGTCTGATTATGTGTCCGTCTGGCCTTTCCTCGGAGTCCTGAATGTTGGCCAGATTCTCTGGTTACTTCCTGAAGCACCATTCTCTCCAGTAAATGATGATCTATCTTCTTCCGCACTATACACACGATTCCAAAGGGCCCCGGCTATGCACCAATAAATGCAGATCCAGCCTATCTGTCCACCTGCTTATTTCCCACTACACCATAATGTCCTGGGCAAAAAATCCAACAAATGAATCTATTTTAATTGTTTAATTGCAGCATGCCACTCTACCCGAAGCAAGCCTGTCTTTACCTTTCTCATCATACATTGTGACTCTCTTACAATCACGACATGCATGTGCTGTTTGTTCTCCAGCCAGCAGAACGCCACTGTGACTGCCTCCACCTCCATTCTCAGACTACATGTTGGGTATTATTTAAATAAATACAAATAACAACATGCCTTACCTACAGTTCCTGTGCTTTCTATCACTGGATCAATGTAGAAGTACGCCTCCTCTTGGTCAGAAGATAACTGAACTTCTGCAGGCTTGGAGTTCCTATCCCACACCCAATTCTCTCTGAAGTATTCGTGGAATGCCATTCATGAACTATGGGTAAAATAAAAAGCTCAGACATTAAACTGTTCATTGTAAAAGCTCTGCAACTGTTCTATTATATATAGAATGCTATATATATCTATCGTAATGGTATAGGAATTCTTACCTCAGCAGTCATAATAAAATAACATAATATCAATACATATAACACTTTAATGAAATTCATATAATCTTTCTGAGGCTAAAAAAGAACGCTTAAAAAAAACATAAAATGTGTAACTCGAGTTGAATAAGCCATTACTTGTGATTTTTAAGTGTGTTTTAATATGTAACAATGTTAACAGGAATTCCATCAAAATGTCAAAAATTCACATTTTGTTATTATATTGTGACTGAAGAAGCCTTAAGTGAACAGACCATAATTTCCTATACACATTAAAATATATTCACAGACACAAACAACATTCATTGTATCATTGGCACCTTTCCGTCTTGACAGACGATAGTTTGGTACATTGTGCTTCAAAAAGGCTTAATAACTACGATCCATGGCGGTGGCGAGTGTGGCTGGTAAGGCCAATTCTTGCTGCAAATGTTT
The DNA here is from genome assembly GCA_014155875.1 of Cepaea nemoralis. Taxonomy (NCBI): domain Eukaryota; kingdom Metazoa; phylum Mollusca; class Gastropoda; order Stylommatophora; family Helicidae; genus Cepaea; species Cepaea nemoralis. The sequence continues at coordinate 50,796 of JACEFZ010023122.1, read as the reverse complement.
GCCCACAGTAGGTGCATGTGAAAACATGGTCATTTCCACCATTTTGCACCATCTTACGTCTCTCACGCTCTGTGTGTGCTTTATCTGCAATCATTTTCTCCTTTGTCTTTATTCCATTTCTGATAGTTGCCCTCCATGCAACATGTTCAGCGGCGACGTGCTCCCAATGTGCATTATCAATGCCTGTATCAATCATGTCCCGCTTACACACATCTTTGTATCGTAGTAGAGGCCGACCCTGAGATCTCCTACCCGTCTGTAATTCACCAAAAAAGATGTCCTTTGGTATTCTACCATCATCCATCCTCCTAACGTGTCCTATCCATCTAAGTCTACGAAGACTGAGCATGGAATACACCGTCACACAACCTGATCTTTCCAATACTTCAGTATTTGTGATTTTGTCTTGCCACTTAATACCAAGTATTCTTCGCAGACACCGCATATGAAAGCTGTTTAAACGTTTCTCTTGGCGTGAGTAAGTTGTCCAGGTTTCACTGCCATAAAGAAGAGTACTAAGGACACAGGCTTGAAAGACGAGGACTTTTGTTTTGGCAGTAAGCTTCCTGTTCTCCCAGACTCTTTTTGCTAACATGTTCATTGTTGTGCCTTGCCAATCCTGATGTTGATTTCCTGATCGAGGGATAATTTGCTATTTACCTCTGATCCTAGATATGTAAAATGGTCTACTATCTCCAGTTCGGCGTCGTCAATAAAGATTGATGGTACACCATGTGCACCTTGTGACATAATCTGTGTCTTCTTTTTGTTAATTGTTAAACCAAATTCAGAACAAGCATTGGAGAATGCAGATAGTAGATGTTGTAATTCTTCCTCAGAGTGGGTCGTAATCTGCAGCATCATCCGCAAAAAGCAACTCTCTGATTAGTACCCTGCTAATTTTGGTCTTGGCCTTCAATCTCTGAGCATTATAGAGGCCACCATCTGAGCGTGAGTGAATGTATATACCGTCATCCTGATCACGAAAGGCATATTTCAGTAGAAGTGAAAAGTATATCCCAAAGAGGGTGGGGGCTAGTACACAACCTTGCTTAACTCCACTCTTGATTTCAAACTCTTCTGAAGTTGAGCCATCAAACTTGATTATACCCTTCATGCCTGTGTGGAACGATTCCACAATGGACAGAAGAGTTGGTGGGCAGCCAATCTTCTTTAGTGCTTTGAACAGACCCTCACGACTGACCAAATCGAATGCCTTTGTGAGGTCGATGAAGGCAATAAACAGTGGCTGATTTTGTTCCCGGCATTTTTCTTGCATCTGTAGACCGGTTCTGACGGAAGCCGCACTGTGATTCGGGGTAGACTTGATCTCCCAGGACTTGAAGTCTGTGCAGGACAATTCTGGCAAATACTTTCCCAACAATACACAGAAGTGAGATACCCCTACAGTTGTTACAGTCGCTCCGATCTCCCTTGTTCTTGTTCAGCGTTATGATGTTCGAATCTTTGAAATCCTGTGGGACTTGTCCTTCTCGCCAGCATAGCTCTATTAGCTGGTGGATCTGTAGAGCAAGTGTGTCTTGCCCACTCCTGATTACCTCTATTGGAATCCCATCCTTACCTGGAGCCTTGCCAGATGCAAGCTCATTTATAGCACACTTTACTTCTGTTATAGTGGGAAGTGTGTCCAGGTGGTCAAGAGTTGGCAGGGCCTCTATGGCGTTGAGGGCATCATCCGCCAGCTTGGTCTCACTTGAGTAAAGCTCTAAATAGTGCTCGACCCATCTATCCATCTGCTGTTTCTTATCAGTGATGATTTCTCCAGTCAAGGTTTTCAGCGGTGCACTTCTTTTGATCATTGGACCACAGGCTTTCTTTATCCCTTCATACATGCTTCTGATGTTTCCCTTATCACTTGCGATTTGAATGGACTCACATAACTTGATCCAATAGTCATTCGCACACTGCCTGGCAGCCTTTTGTACATCCTTCCTCGCTTGCTTAAGCTCACTCAGAGTGTTACGCGTTGGTCTTTCCTTGTTTCTTAAGAGAGCTATCTTCTTTTTATCAATCAAGGGCTGCAGTATCTGGCTGTTTGCCGCAAACCAGTCCTGCCTCTTATGATCCACAGTGCCGTAAACCCCTACCGCTGTTTTATAAATAGTTTCCTTAAGTTTACTCCATTTATCATTTACTATACAATTTTCTGATGTATCATTGAAAGCGTCTTCAAGTTGCTGTTGAAATTCAAAGCACTTTCCAGGATCGTGAGTGTTAGTAATATTAATCCTGGGGCTAGACTTGTGTTTAGCTGTGTAGATTCTCTTTGGTCTCAGTCTAACCCTTGCAACAACCAAAGAATGATCTGTATCACAGTCAGCACTGTGGTAACTTCGAGTTAATGATGTATGGTTTAGATGTTGTCTCCGTGTGATAATGAAGTCCAGCTGATGCCAATGGCTGGATCTTGGATGTTTCCATGTGACCTTATGCATCTCTTTTGTTTTAAAAAAGGAGTTTGTAATACATAGGTCATTTCTAGTGCAATGCTCCAGCAGCCTTTGCCCATTATCATTCATGCGACCGATGTTGTATTTTCCAAGGCACACTGGCCATGAACTCGAGTCCTTGCCCACACAAGCATTGAAGTCACCGAGCATATAAATGTAGTCGGATTTTGGAACTGCCTTGATCGCAGAGTCTAGCTGCTCATAGAACGTATCCTTCACATCATCAGAGGAAGCGAATGTCGGTGCATATGCAGTGAGAATGGTGGCAAATCCACAAGAGGTTGCCAAGCGCAGTGATAATAATCTTTCATTACCTCCAGCTGGGATATCAATCATTCCCAGTAGCGAATTCTTCACTGCAAAGCCCACACAATGTTGCCTTTTTTCTGCCTGCCCTCTTCCCTTCCAAAAAAAGGTGTAATTGTTTTCCCTGAGTGACCCTTCCTCAGCGAGGCGAGTCTCCTGCAGGCCAGCAATATCAATGTTAACCCTTTACAGGCCAGACGCTTGTCCATTTTTTAGCCCTGAACGGGCAAGATTTTTTCAGGTTCGGTAAAATTTTGGGTTGCGTTAGTAAAAACATCACAAATAAGGTTTTAGTCAACCAATGTTAGTTAAATAAACAACACAATGAAGGGAAAAGCATGCAGAATATGTTACTCACATGATTGTTGTCGGTAATCCATATATGAACACAAATATTTACGAAATACAGCACATTGTTTGTGATTTTCCGTCATCTATACGGCAATTTACAAACACATTTTCAGAATCATAATCACTTTCTTTAAAGTCCGACTCATGACTGCTAATGCAAAGTAACACTTTTCACTGATATCTAGCTGCGATTAATAGTCAACTTCGTGCCCTTTAATGTCATTTAAACTGAACCTAGCGAAATCTCGGCTATCACTTGAAGAATCGCCGAAATCCATTTTGAAAAACTAAGCGTAAAAACCCCGAAAACTTTCAAAAAAAAGTCCGTTCAAATTCATAGTAGGTGCTTACAAATGGCGGCCACGTTGTCAAGCTATCGGTGAAAGCGAAAGTAGCCGTCGGAAGTATCGGAAAGCCGAGAGATCGCTACTTTACAATGCATAATAGTATCGGGCGGTTTGGGACGTTTCGCCCGTTTACGGTATCGGACGGAAATGGCCGTTCCACCCTGTAAAGGGTTAAGACGATTGAGTTCAGCATCAATCACAGCCGTTTTTCTCACATCGTCAATATTTGTCAAGTCAGTGGAAAATCCTGGACACATGGTTCTCACGTTCCAGGTTGCAAGCCGTAGCTTGAGGTTTCTATTCTTTTTATTAGTACCTGGTGCATTGGTTTTACAGCCTGCGATTCAGATTTTGTCCTAGCTCCAAGCACCCATTGAAGCAGGCAGGCTGTGGCGGATCAGCACCCAATTGGCCGGGAGCTGCCCAGCTTGAGGCGGGCGGTAGCTGATCAGTGACACCTGTAGGTGTCTCCCACCGTCAGAGGCAACGCGTGGCGCCCCATGTCTATGCCAACTGACAAGGACTTATAACCCGTAACAGTTGCCTCTCGCTTTGATTCCGAGACCGGTTAAGACCAGGGATGGAGTTATTGCCTCTCCATAGCACAAAGCCTGGGCTAAAATAAAGAAACCATGTGTTGCCCATGCAGCATGATCCCTCTCTCGGCCTGCCTAGTTCACTCCAGAGGAAAGTTGACACCTATAATCTGGAACAAGACAAGCTGCAGAAGCTGCCGGATCAGCAAAGCAATGCTCTAACTGTCCGCCTGTCGGAGCTTCGATCCTAGACCAGCTGCCAACCAAGGCTTAGGGCCTGGTCTGCCCTGCCATGACTTATTTTGTCTTTGGGTTGCATTTCCTCGCACCAGGATAAGGCTAGTACCCTCCCAATTGCGCTCTTCCGCCCGAAGCCGTTGGCACAATGTGGGGTGTCGGGTTTGGTAAGCGCCGCGCAACATTCGGCGCTGACAGAAAGCAGGTAGTACCGTCTACTGTCATACGGTAGCTCAGTCATATATGACTTAGACCTGACTCACACTTTGGTATCAGATCACGATAAAAGATCCTACACCAACCTCACGCTGACAGATGCAAACAACAACAAAACATAGAATTAACTCTTTCACCATACACATATTTTTCGGGGTGTCCAGAACTGACACAAGTATGATTTCATTTAATTTAGGAGATACTGCTGACTTTAAATAATAACTTTACTACCACTAAAGCTCATGGTATAGAGGATATGCAGCAGAAGACGTGAACATCAGCAAATCTGTTAGTCAAACACAGAAGCTGCAAAAAAAACCCAAAAAACAGTGGCCCAATTTACCTACACTGCGATCAAACTCTTCCCCACTTTCCTCCATAGCCATCTTCTCCAGGCATTCATGTCTTTTTCATCATCATCATGTGCCATACCGATAAACATAAGGGGTCATGTTTTGTCATCTCACTCGATCACAAGATTCGTGGATCAGCGCCGTATTCTTGTCTCGATCATGCCACATGGCCTAGCCATCCAGATATTTACTTCTCTGTCTTCCCCTTGTTCTTTTCCCTTCAATCTTCCCAGTTGTCACCAAGTTCTCTAATTTATTTCTTCTTATGTGTCTAAACAATTTTGACTGTCTACGTCTAATTTCTCTAATCAGTTTACAATTCTCATTTGCTTCTTGTAGGACTTGCTCATTGGTTTTTCTGTCTGTCCATGGTATTCTTGATATTTTCCTCAGAAACCACATCTCCACTGCCGTTGGATGTTTTTCAGCTTGACTGCTCATTGTTCATGTCTCACATCCTTACAAAAGTACAGGTTCTATGTAGCATTTAACCCATTTTTTCTCACGGCAATTGTGTCAGTTTACATGGCCAAAATATTGCATTTTACTTAATGTTATTTGTCTAAATAGCCAATCTTCTCCAACGCCGAGTTCTTGTTGGATAGCTTTGTTCTCTTTTCTGTCCAATGAATGTGTAATACTCTTTTGTAACAACTAGAGGCTTGGAAGGGACAGTGATGGGAGGCAGGGGTCTTGGAAGTAAAGGCAGAGTCGACCAGCATAAAGATGGACACAGGAAACTACAAACTCCTTGAACATGAGGGTATAGGAGACAGGAGAGATGACAAGAGACTAACAGACTCTTTGGCAGTCCATGATGGGGGCGATGTTCTTCAAATGACCTGCTACATGATAATGATGGACACAAAAATTCAAATGAAATACAAATATTTTATTTATGTGACACCCAGACTGTGAAGCTTACAATTTTATGAAACAACATGTTTTATGAATTGGGTGTCACATAGTCATATATAAATGTTAATATCTACTGTAATTTAACAAAATAGTGTAATGCCTATAGATTAGGTTCACTAGGACACTGAAGCATTTCTGGCTCAGTACTGTAAAAACAAACATATACAAGACTGTATTAATAACAATATAAAAGACTATTGATAAATATATAAATGACTGCATCAACAAACACATGAAATGTAAAGGTCCAAGGCATACATTAAGAGACACAATATGAACTGAATCACAGCATTCTGAGAAGGTATGACCAGTAACCTCTAGTATCTATGTCTCTAAATAAGACAGGATCTGATCCAGGCAGCTACAGTAATAAATATTCCTCCTTCAACTGGGGTTAAGTCCGGGCTATAATTTTAGTCAGGTCTTAACCAAATACGACTGAGCTACTGAATGACAGTAGACTATACACCTACTTTCTATTAGCACCGAATGTTGAGCGACACTCACCAAACCCACCACCCTATATTGTGCCAATGGCTTCAGGTGGAGGAGTGCAATTGGGAGGGTACAAGTCTTATTCTGGTGTGAGGAAATGCAACCTAAAGATTAATGTTATGGCAGGGCAGGCCAGGTCCTAAACCATGGTTAGCAATTGATCTAGAATCGAAGCTCTGACAGGTGGACAGAACACTGCTGATCCGGAAGCTTCTGCAGATTGCCTTGTTCCAGATGTGTTAGAGTTACCTTTCCTCTAGAGTAAACTAGGCAGGCCAAGAGAAAGATCATACTGCATGGGCAACATATGGTCTCTACAATTCAGCCCAGGCTTTGTGCTATGGAGAGGTTATTATGCCTTTGTTAAAAAGAAAAATGTAACAAACTATCGTCTGTCATGATGACCAGGTGCCAGTTTAACTTAAGCAGGACTGTGCTCTATCCTCCAACACTAACATGGCTATTAAGTTCACTACTATTTACTCCTTCATTACTATTTACTATGACTGTTTATCAGCGACACGCTAGGAAATTAAACCACTTCCACACAGTCTGCCTAAGGAAGCTACTGAAGATTAAATGGCAAGACAAGATTCCAGACACTGAAGTCCTAGAAAGAGCGTCCATGCCCAGTATCCACACTCTACTGATGAAAAATCAGATTCGATGGGCTGGTCACTTGACTAGCATGCCAGATCACAGGCTCCCTAAACGAATTTTTACAGCGAACTGCGTTGTGGTAAACACTCCCAAGGTGGCCAGAGGAAACGCTTTAAAGACACTCTGAAAATTTCACTGAATGCTTTTGGAATTCATCATGACACCTGGGAGGCTGCAGCCAGAGACCAAAATTTGTGGCGTGCATCATTACGCAAGGGTGCAGTCATATGTGAGGCAACCAGGACTGCAAGAGCTGTGAAGAAAAGGCAGGACAGAAAAACCACTGCAGGAAATCCTCCTCCAGAAACGTCAAGCATTCTTTGCCCACATTATCAAAGAACATTTCGAGCCAAAATAGGCCTTATCAGCCATCATAGAACCCATGGCTCCATACCTTCAACCCCATTGGATGAAATGAATGGTTATCATCATTCTTGATGGACAAACAACATTTACTCCTGGTGTTGTTCCTCTATATTTTTTCTTTCTTTTATCCCCCAATGGAGCATATATCCTCAACCATCTCGCACTAAACTCTCCTATTCTTTGTTAACACTTGTGGTTCTTTTCATGTCTTTCTAAATTATCTCGGTCTCTAATTTCTCGTCTCTCTGTGGTTTTTGGTTCTTCCTGTATTTCTTTTGCTTGTGTGGATCTCAGAGGTTGCATTGTCTAGTTATTTAGAGCACTTACCGGCTGTGAGCACAGTGTCACTCGAGATATTTGTGAAGTCTATCAGGTGCCAGAGAATACGTCAACAAATTCCAAGGCAAGCTTTGAAAAAAAAAAATTTTTCCCCTTTTTTTTGGGGGGCCCAAATAACCCTATTTTATTTTTTGGGAGATATTTCTGATTTTAAAATAAAAACTTTTACCACTAAAGTTTCATGGTTGGGAGGATATGCAGAAAGAAAAACGTGAACATCAGCAAATCTGTTAGTCAAACACAGAAGCTTCAAAAAAAAAAAACACACACTGGGGCCCCAATTTACCTACACTGCGATCAAACTCTTCCCCACTTTACTCCATAGTTATCTTCTCCAGACATTCATGTCTGTTTTATCATCCCCGATAAACGTAAGGGTCATGTTTTGTCATCTCACTCAATCACCAGATTCGTGGGTCAGCTCCCGTATTCTTGTCTCGATCATGCCACATGGCCTAGCCATCCAGATATTTACTTCTCTGTCTTCCCCTTGTTCTTTTCCCCTCAATTTTGCCAGTTGTCACCAAGTTCTCTAATTTATTTCTTCTTATAATGTGTCTAAACAATTGTGACTGTCTGCATCTAATTTCTTAATCAGTTTACAATTCTCATTTGCTACTTGTAGGACTTGCTCATTGGTTTTTCTGTCTGTCCATGGTATTCTTGATATTTTCCTCAGAAACCACATCTCCACTGCCGTTGGATGTTTTTCAGCTTGACTGCTCATTGTTCATGTCTCACATCCTTACAAAAGTACAGGTTCTATGTAGCATTTAACCCATTTTTTCTCACGGCAATTGTGTCAGTTTACATGGCCAAAATATTGCATTTTACTTAATGTTATTTGTCTAAATAACCAATCTTCTCCAACGCCGAGTTCTTGTTGGATAGCTTTGTTCTCTTTTCTGTCCAATGAATGTGTAATACTCTTTTGTAACAACTAGAGGCTTGGAAGGGACAGTGATGGGAGGCAGGGGTCTTGGAAGTAAAGGCAGAGTCGACCAGCATAAAGATGGACACAGGAAACTACAAACTCCTTGAACATGAGGGTATAGGAGACAGGAGAGATGACAAGAGACTAACAGACTCTTTGGCAGTCCATGATGGGGGCGATGTTCTTCAAATGACCTGCTACATGATAATGATGGACACAAAAATTCAAATGAAATACAAATATTTTATTTATGTGACACCCAGACTGTGAAGCTTACAATTTTATGAAACAACATGTTTTTAATGAATTGGGTGTCACATAGTCATATATAAATGTTAATATCTACTGTAATTTAACAAAATAGTGTAATGCCTATAGATTAGGTTCACTAGGACACTGAAGCATTTCTGGCTCAGTACTGTAAAAACAAACATATACAAGACTGTATTAATAACAATAATAAAAGACTATTGATAAATATATAAATGACTGCATCAACAAACACATGAAATGTAAAGGTCCAAGGCATACATTAAGAGACACAATATGAACTGAATCACAGCATTCTGAGAAGGTATGACCAGTAACCTCTAGTATCTATGTCTCTAAATAAGACAGGATCTGATCCAGGCAGCTACAGTAATAAATATTCCTCCTTCAACTGGGGTTAAGTCCGGGCTATAATTTTAGTCAGGTCTTAACCAAATACGACTGAGCTACTGAATGACAGTAGACTATACAACCTACTTTCTATTAGCACCGAATGTTGAGCGACACTCACCAAACCCACCACCCTATATTGTGCCAATGGCTTCAGGTGGAGAGTGCAATTGGGAGGGTACAAGTCTTATTCTGGTGTGAGGAAATGCAACCTAAAGATTAATGTTATGGCAGGCAGGCCAGGTCCTAAACATGGTTAGCAATTGATCTAGAATCGAAGCTCTTGACAGGTGACAGAACATGCTGATCCGGCAGCTTCTGCAGATTGCCTTGTTCCAGATGTGTTAGAGTTACCTTTCCTCTAGAGTAACTAGGCAGGCCAAGAGAAAGATCATACTGCATGGGCAACATATGGTCTCTACAATTCAGCCCAGGCTTTGTGCTATGGAGAGGTTATTATGCCTTTGTTAAAAAGAAAAATGTAACAAACTATCGTCTGTCATGATGACCAGGTGCCAGTTTAACTTAAGCAGGACTGTGCTCTATCCTCCAACACTAACATGGCTATTAAGTTCACTACTATTTACTCCTTCATTACTATTTACTATGAACTGTTTATCAGCGACACGCTAGGAAATTAAACCACTTCCACACAGTCTGCCTAAGGAAGCTACTGAAGATTAAATGGCAAGACAAGATTCCAGACACTGAAGTCCTAGAAAGAGCGTCCATGCCCAGTATCCACACTCTACTGATGAAAAATCAGATTCGATGGGCTGGTCACTTGACTAGCATGCCAGGATCACAGGCTCCCTAAACGAATTTTTTACAGCGAACTGCGTTGTGGTAAACACTCCCAAGGTGGCCAGAGGAAACGCTTTAAAAGACACTCTGAAAATTTCACTGAATGCTTTTGGAATTCATCATGACACCTGGGAGGCTGCAGCCAGAGACCAAAATTTGTGGCGTGCATCATTACGCAAGGGTGCAGTCATATGTGAGGCAACCAGGACTGCAAGAGCTGTGAAGAAAAGGCAGGACAGAAAAACCACTGCAGGAAATCCTCCTCCAGAAACGTCAAGCATTCTTTGCCCACATTATCAAAGAACATTTCGAGCCAAAATAGGCCTTATCAGCCATCATAGAACCCATGGCTCCATACCTTCAACCCCATTGGATGAAATGAATGGTTATCATCATTCTTGATGGACAAACAACATTTACTCCTGGTGTTGTTCCTCTATATTTTTTCTTTCTTTTATCCCCCAATGGAGCATATATCCTCAACCATCTCGCACTAAACTCTCCTATTCTTTGTTAACACTTGTGGTTCTTTTCATGTCTTTCTAAATTATCTCGGTCTCTAATTCTCGTCTCTCTGTGTTTTTGGTCTTCCTGTATTTCTTTTGCTGTGTGGATCTCAGAGGTTGCATTGTCTAGTTATTTAGAGCAACTTACCGGCTGTGAGCACAGTGTCACTCGAGATATTTGTGAAGTCTATCAGGTGCCAGAGAATACGTCAACAAATGTCCAAGGCAGCTGAACTGGCAGATAGTTCATAGAACAATGTGCAAGCAATCTGAAGACAAAATAAAACACAGCTAGATAGGAGATGAAAACAATGCAATACTAAAACTTAATTAAGTCTCTGGGGGAGTCTCTGTGGCGAAGTGGTCAAGCCGTTTGACTCGCACTCCGAAGGTCGTGGGTTCGATTCCGGGCCGCGTCCTTCGGTTTACGAGTTAAATGTTTTGGAGACTCCTGTGGGTCGTCGCTAAAAGCTACGGAGTTTGTGCTTTGTGCAACGCTTTCCGTGCTGCGGAAAGAGCCGAGCCATGTAGGATGAAACCCGGTGCAATGAAGTCGACCCTGTCGACTTTTAATTAAGAGGAAAATGGTATTTGTAAAAATAATGACAGTTACAAACTAAAATGGAACTAAAGATGTGCAGTTATGTTTTTTACTTATATTCTTGCTAGTGAAAACAAACAAGATTAATGCAGTAAGCAATTCACAGTTTAGACTGCTTTCAAGAGGGTCAATGGGCCAGAACTGATCAAATCCTACTCCGTCTTCAAGCAGAAATGCATTTAAGAAAATGAAAAGTTATTATCATTGAATGTCGAAAAGGCCGGGAAGGTTAACCCTGGTCAACAAATGCCCGCAGAAGTCGGATGTGTCGGCCTAACGGCGCAAGAACGCAGCTCTGCTGTAAACAGGCACAACGCAATCACATCCGAAAAAAAACTCCGGATGAACGAAGAAGAAGAAGAATGTCGAAAACCAGAGTATCAAACAACAATTTCTTGGGTAAGGCTAATGAAGAAGAACATTATATACATATGTAAGAAGATGACAAACAGCATTTTTTTGTCACACAATAAGGAGAGAGCCATTAGAAAACATTGTGATGAGTGGAAAGATCAGCTGTAGAAGAGGCAGGGGAAGACCAAGAGAAATGATGCTAGATTTGACTGGGATGGTGGCATGGAGGAATGTCAAGAATAGCCGGTGACCAAATCACTCTTCAGGTGCTGATTGGTCTATATGCTCAATGCATCTGAAGGCATTCAATAGGCTCCTTTACATAATGACAGATGATGATATAATATGAAGCAAACAAGTTGAGAAACATCTATTGACAGTGGAAATGTGTTTTCTGATTCAAATGCAAAGAATACCATGAATGGACAGAAAAAGGAATTCCTACAAGAAACAAACAAAAACAAATTGATTAGAGAATTAGACACATACAGTAAAGATTTCTTGGGCATGTTATGAAGACAACATGTTTACAGATAGTTCTGCCAAAGTGGTCCTTCAGGCCAAATGGTACCTGAGAGTTGCAGCAGACAGGGATCACCCGCTGAATGCAGCAATGGATATGGTAAAGGGTCATAGACTAAGATGAGGCAGGTCCTGGATGGCACAGGCAGAACTTTCTATAAGTCAGGTGTGTGATCTAGAGACCATCAATCGTTAAAGAGAGTGGGTTGAAGTTCCGGAAGACATGACAGACTGGCACAATGTAATAATAACACTGGGTGAGTGCAGAGAATGGGCAGCGGGCTGCACTGAGTTTGAAGTGCAACAGCTGATCCAGAGCAACACACATCAAGGTGACATAGTCATCTACACCGATGGGTCAGTGGTGAGATACAGATGTAGTGGCTGGGGCTTTATTGTAAAGGCTAATGGGCGAGTTTTTAAAAAGAGGAGCCTGGCATATAAGACTACGACCTCCAGCATGAGAATGGAGGTGGAGGCAGTAACAGCAGCATTCCGGTGGCTAGAGGAGACTACTGCAACACACGCTGTGTTCATTACGGATTCAAAGAGTATGCTTAGCAAGGTGGAGAAAAGAATGGTTCGTATGGAATGGCTCTCGTCGCTTCAGAGGTCACAGATCGTGAGAATTGTATGGATATTTTGCCCTGGCCATGCGGGTGTATGGGGAAATGAACAGGCTGATAGGCTAGCAGGGAATGCACCACTTGGTAGTATTTTGCCTATGGACAAGGGGGAGGTGGTCATGCACTTGTGGGACCAGGTGGAGAAGGCGGAGGAACAGATTGAGAACCCATATGTGGAAAGAATGAGATTGCGGGGGATAGGCAGGGGTTCTGGAAGAATATCAAAACTGAGAGGGAAGACCAGGAGAACTTTTAATCAGATAGCAGTGGGAACGATTAGTAGTATGACTCTTTGCTGGCTGTTGAATGAGGGGACTGAGCATGTATGGGAATGTCCTGAGTGCAGTGATGTCGGTTCTTAACTCAACTCAACTCAATCTGCCAAAGTGGCTACAAATAAAAAAAGTACTGAAATCTACATAACATGTCCTAAAGGAAACTCAGAGATGTATTCCACAGCAACTGGAGAAATCTGTACTAACTTCAGAACAGAAGCAATAGCCCTTTGTACAGCTGTCTTCACAAACAGGACAACATTAGAATGCTGTCTATAAGAACAGAACTAGTCTTGCAGTGGGTACCCACTGTGGTATCTCAGAAATGAAAAGATAGATGAGCTGCAATGGCTGAAGGAAATCTTGAACAGCCCTATCTATCTCAGAGCTTGAGGGAGGCAAGAACACAACTAAAACAATCTATGAGGATAAATTAGAGGAAATAAAACAAAAACTACAGACCAGAACACAACAGCATAAACAAGCTTGGCAGAAATGCATAGATTACAATCATCATACTTAGATCAGGACATTGTAGACTCAGAGCATGCCTCCACTGAATGGGTCTCACCAACGCTGTCACTTGCAGCTGTGGCACACTCAAGCAAACCAAACAAACATGTTTCACAAGACAGCCCGACCTTGCTAAACTAATGGAAAAAATCTTTGACAGGAGCAATCCTTCTAGAAAAACTTTCAGGGAATCGGTGAAGATCTCAAGTGAAACATCCTGTTTGTGACCCATCCCAGAATTGATGCATAGTAAAAGCTGAACACAGAAGAAAAAGGAAAAATAAACTGAAAGTTAGTGACAGCAGGCAAAACTCATGGGATAAGAGCAAGGGAAAGGCAAAGAGATAAATACCTGGATGGCCTGGAACATCACATAACCAGGACAAGACACAGACCTTATCCAAGACTGGTAATTAATGACATAGTTAACTATGACTACCCATACTTATCAGCATGGCACATGATGATGATAATGACATATGATAACTATATAAGTGTCGATATACCCCATGTGGCAGATTATATATGTAGGCATTTCCTCGTTAATGTCACATAATTCAGGACATTAGGTCAAACAAGGTTTATGTGCCCGCATAATACACTCTCAAGTTATGGATATGTACCCTGATAACCAATAAACTCTTTTCTAAAAGCATGCGTATGTGACCTGCTATGACAGAATCAGTGAGTGGTAGATTTGCAACCATTATTTAACTGTGGGAGTGCATATGTGCTTGACAAATTGGTAGCACATCCTACTATTGCTGTAGATATACTGATGTCCATCCTCCATGAAGCGAAGCCTCTCACTACCCCCCCCCCCCCACATTTTTTTCCTTGCATTCTCCAGTAAGCATCTCCCTTTAATTACAATTTATTTGCATGCCCTTCATAGGACGTAGCAGTCAACCCCAGCATTTTGGCTGTTCATGATTCCTGGGCAAGTTTTACGTTCAGTAGTTTGCCATTGCTTTCTGAACAACCGGCACCTTTTATGAAAAAACCAGCACCGCTGTGTGTCGAACCCAGGTATATGGGATTATGAGTCGCATTTGTAAGTCTTTCGCCACAGAGACCGGTAAGCATCTCCCCACATTCTAAAATTTGGTATCACCCTTTAATTCTCCAATGAGAATCTCAATGTATCATCCAGGAGGCATCTCCCTACATTCTTCCACTGGGCATTTCACTATACACCCCAGGAGACATCTCCCTACATTCTTCCACTGGGCATTTCACTATACACCCCAGGAGACATCTCCCTACATTCTTCCATTGGGCATTTCACTATACACCCCAGGAGACATCTCCCTACATTCTTCCACTGGGCATTTCACTATACACCCCAGGAGACATCTCCCTACATTCTTCCACTGGGCATTTCACTATACACCCCAGGAGACATCTCCCTACATTCTTCCATTGGGCATTTCACTATACACCCCAGGAGACATCTCCCTACATTCTTCCACTTGGGCATTTCACTATACACCCCAGGAGACATCTCCCTACATTCTTCCATTGGGCATTTCACTATACACCCCAGGAGACATCTCCCTACATTCTTCCACTGGGAATTTCACTATACACCCCAGGAGACATCTCCCAACACCCCCAATTCCCTGCAACATCTCCATAAATCACCCTATTAGATGTTTCCCAGCATTCCTCTATGTGGTATCTCCCCTGGGTTTACACCATAGTGCATCTTTCTTCTCGCCCTGGAGCTTCAGTCTCCTCCTTTAGATCTCAGCAGGAGGGTCTCACCACATTGCACAACTCTGTAGTACTGATGAGGATCCAAATATGTCTATACCAGAATGACGTGCTATAAATACTCTTTTTGTGGCCAGGATTTGAACTTTCAAATCTATCCAGGGCAGTGTCCTATTTGGTTTGCTATTTTTTATATCCAACTGTTCGGGGATTTTTTAACTGATTAAATGCCATGGAATGATAAATCGTTTTATTCGAACTTCCTGTAATTGCCTTGGGCTTATAAATTAAACTATAGTTGAAATATCAATACAGTAGTTTCCTCCCATGCAACCCCCCGAATAGAGCCCTACGAATAGACAACGTGTCTATTCGTAGGTTGGTCACGTGATTATTCCCTAGAGCTCTACGAATAAACAAAGCATCTATTCGTAGGTTGGTCACGTGATTATTCCCTGTCCCGGAAACCCCATTCATTGGCGCTAATTTCCTTTCCTGCTACCTGCAAACGATACTGAGCGAACCCCATTCATTGGCGCTAATGTCCGGGTTGGGTCCCCTAGGGGGCTTTCTTTTGGCGCCCCTCCACTGCCACCACCCTTTTGGCCCCAAAGCCCCAGTGTACATCTACTGAACTGAACCGACATCACTGCACTCAGTACATTCCCATGCGTGCTCCATCCTCATTCAACAGCCAGCGAATAGTCTCATCCACTCATATCCAGTACTGAATGCTGTAAACCGTCCTTGATGCCAAGTGGCAAGTTTGACGTAATGACGCAAATTAGAAGTATCAGAGAATCCCACAGCCAAAACGCTAATGAATCTAGGGGATTGACGTAGTATAGTAGGACAGAGACGTCTCGAGAAATTGTCAACAACAAACAGGCGGACTTGGGAGCTTCATAGGAGCGGCAGGTGGATAGTTAGACACTAAAGTTTTAGTTTTGTTTAGTCGGTGGATCAACATCACGGCACACAGGTGCAACCCACAAGTGCTCCGTTCTCCTCCTAACTCAAACCTGAGTCTGGAGAAACTCAGCTCAGTGCACGCAGTCCGTAGCATCGGCGAGGATCCTGTAGTAGATTTTTAACTCGAAATTAATACACACGGGCGTCCGAACTCACTACCCAGAGACCACGGGAAATTTATTACTACAGGTGCACGAGAAAAAATCCCGAAAAAGACACGAAAGTGGTTAAGTAGGCAGGTAGATGGGTTGTTAGACAAATAGATGGTTAGATAGGTAGATATGTTGGTAGGTAAACAGGTAGGTAGTTAAGTAAGCAGGTATGTGGGTAGCTAGGCAGGTAGTTGGAAGAGTTCGTAGATGGGTAGCTAGATCCAACCCGACACTTGCTCGTCGATCATCTGTGTTCCACAGCGAAGAACAACTGTAATCGAGAGAAATGAAGAGATGAGGTGAGCTGATAACCGAAAAAACCGCCTGTTTGTTTCTCACCACTGACCCATCAGTATAGATCACTGTGTCACCGTTATGAGCGTGTACTGAAGTAACCACATAATATAACAGATAGGTATATGAAGAATGCCAATGTCAATTCATACATCTCTTTCAACCTCTCCCTGCAATACTCTGAACAGGCAGGTTGACCGGCCGAGAGAGAGAGAGAGAGAGAGAGAGAGAGAGGGGGGGGGGGGCAGTCAGGAAATAGTAGGTCAGTAACGTAAACAAAGATGGATGCCTGTAAACAGTAAGTGTACAGAAACGCAAGTTAACAATTCTTAAACTCGCCTGATATTTAAACAGCCATACTTCAACTAAGTATAAAGTATCGATTCATAGGGCCCTGCGAATAAACAAGGCGTTTATTCGCAGGGCCCTACGAATAAACGCTTTGTTTATTCGTAGGGCTCTACGAATAAACGCTGTGTTTATTCGTAGAGCTCTACGAATAAACTCTCCCTTAATTTTATATGGAATACAACATATCTATCATTTTAACAACTTTTTAGCCATAACTGTACACACCCCTACTTCCCATTTTCTACCATTCATTTTTGTTTGGGCCAATTGAACATTTTTTTTTTGGCACTGAATCTGTTAATGTATGCAAGATGTACAATCCACCATCTCAGAAGCAGCAGCAAAAGCAATAGTTAGTAGTAATGTTAGAGATTATAGTAGCAGTACTTGAAGAAATAGTATTACTATTTGAGGTTATAGTATAGTAAGTTATTAATAGATTTATAGTAGTAGTTATAGTAGTAGTAGCAGTATTAGTAACAGCAGAAATAGAAGTTGTGGTAGAAGTAGGAGGAAGAAGGGAAGAAGGAAAGAAAATCACTTATTAGGTATTGTATTAACTGAACAATAAAAAACACTTGATGTTCAAGTTATCACCAGGCAAGTGCTACAAAAATATTTCATGCACACAAAAACTCTGTAAACATATACACCACCTGAGATACCAAGGGTTAAACTATACTGTACTGATAAAGTTACCAACTTGCAGAGAAGACCAGCAAAACTTTGGTGAGAATAACAAATATATTCCCCCAAAAAACAAACAAGAACGGATTCAGTATTACTTCTAGTTGTACTTCTACATAACACAAAACCATGTGAATTCAATCAAAGTCCTACATTTTCAGTCATAGTAGTACCCTTTATCAATGAAATTGTCCATATCCATACCATGTTAAGTTCAAAATCCTTCAGCAGTAAGTAGGCACTTTGATTTGATGTCATGATCGGGCATTCACGACAGTTAGGCCTCGCTGTTCTGAACATGAAAATATACAGTTTCTAGGGGTTTTTCTCAAAATTAAAGAAGTTGTAGCAGTTTTAAACACACTGTAAACAAATGCTGTTTCTGGGCAGCAAGTCAAAATCAGCCAGATCAGTATTTCCCTATATGTTCCATTTATGACATAATTTTACACACAAATCTGGATATCTCGGCTTAGAATCAACATACAGACCTGAAAATATTTTTCAGGTCCTATTCATCTATCCAGATTTAATCAATGCCAAACCAATTTTTAAAATGTCATCAAAGTAAATGTGTAACTTGGAATAACTACCCACATACAAGAATATTTATCGCATGCAGGATTCTTGCATGTACACAAATCAATAGACAGGAGTATATACAAAAAATCATACATAATTACATTAAGCTGAGAATCTTCTTGTATGAATACACTGAATAAATAAAGAATAGAAAGGCTTTAAAAAAGAAACGGGAGCCTCTTATGGAGATATCCTTGCTCATTTAAAGTGATCCTTGTATAGAAAATGTAACTTTCCCATAAAGCTGTAAATAAACAGCCCAACCCAATTGTGTACATTCATGCTGTTATGCACGTAGATTTTGCGCGATCGCAAACCATGACCGCCCACGCTTATCGGCATGGCACATGATGGATGGATGCACGTAACTCACGCATGCACCTTCTTAACAAACACTACTGGTTTAACTCACGTACGCTGCCGACCTTTAAGGCCGATGATTGAAAGACAAGACAGACTGTAGTACGCAGACTAATGTAGTAATGCAATGCTTGCTTACAAAATTAATAAATTAATTTTTACTACTCAAGTCAAACTACTTAAGTAAGTAGTAAGTACTTTCATACTTTACTGTTACTGAAAAAGCTCACAGAAACAGTTCACAGCCAAGTCAACTCAACACTCACAAGCTTTCCAGCTTTCCCTGCACACAAATTATCACTCCCGTAGACGCCGACAGCAGACAATGTTGCACGATAATGAATGTCCTCTTGTTTACAAGCAACAATATGTTTACAGCCTGCAGTGACCCCCAAATAAGGAATTCCATGTCTCCCAGGTCTGATTTGTCCAGGCCGACACACCCCCGGTTTCTATTCGAAGTTGGTGTTGCCGACATTTTGGCTGGCCAGTGCGCATGTACAGGAAGTGGTGTATGTGACTTCCGGCGAGTACCAGCAGACGAGATAAACACGGCCGTCGATTCCATCATTGAGAAAACTGAACACTTGGTTCAGGTGGTTTGGTTTTCTCGCTGAGTTATGACAGATTTAATGGAGTATGAGGTCGAGGAAGACAAGCTGTAAGTTAGAGAAAACGTGAACGGCCAGTAACATGTATTATACTTCTTCTTGCCATTGATTGTTGTGCGACAAATTTAACAAAATAATGAATAAAATAAAATTAAATCGTCAGTCAAACTCAAAGCAAACATTGAAACATCCCGTCCGTTTCCTGAATGGTGTCTTTACCCTTTACACTTTACAATTCCCTGTCTTGTTTAACTAGGAAGTTTACTTTTGTAGATCACCCGAACTCTGTCCCATTTTAACCTCTACTAACTATTCTTGGCGCATATTTTCTTTCTGTGTCTATCTTTCTCAGTTTCTGAAGTCAATTTCCTTATTTAACTTATTACCTTACTTTGACGACACGACACATTCAATCTAATTAATTCCCAAGTTTACTTGGGTTTTACATTCATTTAGCTGGTCCTCAGTAATTCAGTATGGCTAATTTGTAATCAAGATTCAATTAGGAGGTAAGTCCCTAAATGTTAAAAAGAAATAAGGAGAAACTGTTCCTAGACCGCTCCTCATTAACAGATTAACAGACATTAACAGATGCATTGTTTATGTTTTCAACATTCATTTGACAATGTATTTTCCTATGCGAATGTATCATGCACTATTGATCAATGAAAGATGAGTGATTGGAAGAGCCGAAAGTAAGGCGGGCCTGCGTGCAGGTAACCCTTTTAAAATAAAGTTGAATTGAATTGAATTGATTCATGGCCAAACAACCAAACATAATGTGTGTTTGGACCAAACAGAAATTGATGGCAGACAATGGAAAGTAGTAGTGTGTCACAGTAATGATCTAAAAATGATTAAAATAGTAGCAGCTGTATTGTATTATATATTAAATTAAAGGAGATTGCACAAGGAACACGTCAGTATTGCTACTTTTGCTAGATGTTAGAATTATAATAATAATGTTAGATATTGTAAAAAAAAATTTTGAAGACATAGATAAAAATTATTAAAAATGTCCACTTACCAAGGCACAACTTCTCAATCTTTAATGATAATCCAATTAACTTTACCGAATAATGATAAATACACCACTTTTCTTCTCCAATATCACAAGAACTGCTCCTTAACACCATCAAAACACTTCCGGTTTCAAGATGGCGACGGACGGTCGTGTTGTTTTGTGTTTGTTAACTTTTTCGCGTAGGGGATGGATTTATTCATCTCTTGCGTGTAATTGGTGTGCCAGGATGTAAAACCAGGAGTTTCTACTCAAGATCTGCGCGGGTGCTACGGAGTTCGTGCATCGAGCGAAGCCATCCTTGAGTGAATTTTCAACAGCGTGTGTGGTTCTCAGCAGTCTGTGTTTACGTTTTTTCAACATGGCGGAAGAACGTGTTTTTTCCGAGCGGTCAGCAGTCAACATAACGAAGCGGCGTGGTAGCCGCGCAGGGACAAAGAAGCAAGGTAAGCGCGGTGGTTTGAGACGTTTTAGACTCAAGTGTCACCGTCTAGGACTCAGGAACATCCGTATTCTATATTGGAACTGTGCCAGTGTAAAACAACGGGGCTCTATTTTAGAAACCCTAGTTTACAGGAACGACATTGTAGCACTCCAGGAGACGAGACTGGGCGATCAGCTACTCCGAATTGCCGGCTTCAAATGTTTCTACAACAGACGACATCTGGGAACGGCGATTCTCGTTCGCGACAGCATGGTGGCGTCAGAGCTAGACATGTCCAGTTGGGACAGTGACGATATACAAATACAGGCGTTGAGAGTTCATTCCAGTATACCATTCGTGTTGGTTAATGTTTATGCCCGCAATGCGAGTATGGACGCCCAGAAGTGGCAGTGCTTAAGTGGCATATTAGGCCACGAGAGAAATGTTATTTTCTGTGGTGACTTCAACGCTAAAGGCAGATCATGGGGAAACACTTCCTCCAATACACAAGGGGAGGAGCTAGAGACTGCACTGGAAACCATCGACCTGGTTTGTATCAACAGTGGCTGTGTCACCAGGACAGCAAGCTGTCCAGGCGATGAGGACAGTGCTATTGATCTGGCGCTAGTTTCACCTTCACTCACTACAGTGTGTAGATGGGGTGTCCTAGGACACCATGGCAGCGACCACCACCCTTGCAGCATATTGGTGGAGAAAGGCAGAACCAGGCAGCACAAGCTAAAGGTAAAGACGTTCCAGTATGACAGTACAGGGCAAGATGTGGTGAGTAAAATAAGACGTGACAAGCGCAGAACGTTTCAGGGCAGGAAAAAAAGCTGGGAGCAGCCACCGTGGTGGAGTTTCGAGGTGGAGAAGGCTTGGGTGGATAAGCGTAGTGCTGTAAGGAGATGGCAAAATGCCAAGAAGAACAGAGCTGGTCATCCTAGTCCCTGCTTGCACTTAGAAAGAGAGATGCACACAAAAGTAAGCTATTTCAAAAAACTGGTCAAGGTGGTTAAAAGCGAAAAATGGGCAGAGGTGTGTCAAAGAGTAAGCACAGACAAGTCACTGAAATTGTTCTGGCGACTACATAAAAGCATGAGTGGTGTAGTCAAGAATAAGAGCATTTCAGACTTCCAAGGTGCTGACCTCACCTGGCAGAGGACTGACGAGGACAAGGGCAAAGCCCTCTTTGAACGCTACCTTGAGCAGGGCAACCAGACAGACATGGGAGGCCGAAATCTGGCCAAGGAGGTCACCTCAGACAGATGCAAGGCCCAGAACACTTCGGAGGAAGACACAGTGACAGTGAAAGAAATCAAGGCTGTGCTTCGACGATCAAATAACAGTGCTCCAGGTCCTGATGGCATAAGATACAACGACATAAATAGGTGTACCGACAATGAGCTAGAGAAACTAGCAGACATGTACAACAACAGTATAGGGAGTGCTAGCATCAAGGAGGAATGGTTACACAGCTATCTGATTCCCTTGCCGAAGCCTGACAAAGACCACAAAAAAATTCAGGGATATCGAATTATAACCATGCAGAATACAATAGGCAAGCTGCTGGAGAAGGTAATTGCCAGGAAAATATCAAGCCAACTAGAGAGGCAAGGTGTTTTCCCACCTACCCTGGGTGGGTACCGTCCAAAAAGAGAAACCTGGACCAATGCAGCAGTCTTTGCCCATGATGTCTATGAAGGTTTCCACTCAGGCACTGAAACCGTTGCTGCAGCGATTGATCTTGAGGACGCATACAACAGAGTACCACTGGATTTTTTAATGTTTCAGCTTCTTGAACTAAACGTAAGTCCATTCCTCCTTAGTTGGATCGCTGCAGCCCTCTACCAACGGAAAGTAGTTTTTAGATGTGGCAGTTGGACTTCGGAACCAACAACAATATATCCTGGCCTACCACAGGGATCACCATTATCTCCGGTACTGTTCAACGCCTACACAGTGAGAATCACCAGTGAGCAGATCACTGGACCTGGCAGGACATTGTCGTATGCCGATGATGTTTTAGTGTATCGTCAGGGTAAGGATAGAGAGGAGGTTGCTGTGGAACTACAAACCGAACTCAATCGCATAAGTACTTGGTGTGATGAAGCTGGGGCAATGGTCAACCCAACAAAGGCAACAGTGACTTGGTTCTCGTTGAATAATCATATTGTCAACAACCCAACACCAACTGTAATGCTGTGTTCAGAGACGGTGGAAAGAACGCAGGCAATGAATTGCCTGGGGATACGGTTTGATCGAAGCCTTGCTTATAATGTGCACATAGACCAGGTGATAACAAAGGCCAAGCGGGGTTTGGCAGCGATGCGGGTGATGGCGGCAGCAAACTGTGAGCAGCGCCATCTATGTCTTCTGTACGAGGGGCTGGTCATGTCTGTTTTGGAGTATGCAATGGCAATCCTGACTCTCAGCCATAAGCAGATAGAAAGGATGGAAAGGATACAGAATGAAGCTATGCGCATTATTCTTGGATGTACAAGAGATACAGCATGCAGGGCGATGCGCTACCTTCTTGATTTTCCAACCATTGAAGAGAGAATACAAGTTTGCAGGGCACGCGCCTACCTCAGAATTAACGCAAACACACAACATCCACTGCATAGTGAAATTAGGAAGGTGAAGGGCAGCAGGTTAAAAAGAGGACGGTCGTGGATGGGTCAAGCCGAAGACATTCTTCAGGTGTGTTCACTTGAGGACTTAGAACCTGGTGAGGAGTGGGTGCAAGTGCCAACAGACTTCTGCACATCCTTTTCAGTTTGCATCCAACTAGATAGAAAATGCAGACAAGAAAATCCGGCTGCTGTTGAGGCTGAAGTACAAGCGTTGATTTTCGAGAATTCGCTAGACGGTGACGCGGTCATCTACACAGATGGGTCGGTCGTCCGACATGTGAGAAGCTCATGGGCCTTTACAGCTCGGGCCGGAGGGAGAATTGTGAAGGAGGACTCTGGTGCTTTCACTGAAACCACAAGTAGCCTGACCATGGAAGTCATGGCAGTAAGTAAAGCAATAACATGGCTCGAGACACAGACATTCACTAGGGCTTGTTTCCTTAGCGACTCAATGAACATGATCAAGAGGATAGAGGAGGGGTCGATCCGAAGAGAATGGCTGCTGCCTCTGAAGCGGTCTCGGCTGGCAAAGATTAGTTTCATCTTCGTGCCAGGTCATGCGGGAGTACAAGGAAATGAGCGGGCTGACAAGCTCGCAGGTGAGGCTACTGTGGAGGGCGGACGCGCCATGGACCAGGCTGACATTCTGAATGCTCTACGAGAAGTGAGACTTTTGCGAGAACCAAGTGATGACTGTGAATCTACAACAATGGCCAGACTGCAGGAGCAGCAAATTAAAAGAGGGGTGGCCAAACAAGAACACTACGCGTCAAGTCAAAGAAGATTGATAAACCAACACAGAACTGGCGTCGTTAGCCGCTACACGCTGCGGGATTTGCTGAGGAGGGGATCCGAGCACTTATGGACTGAATGGTTCGATGTGCAACGAGGATGATCTGTCGACTAACTAACTAACTAACCATCAAAATACAATTAAACAATCATATTTTGAAGCACATCATTTTCATACAAAATGGAAAAAGTCAGGAAAACACGAGGTAGATTTGTACTCATTAGAATGAGAACCAATATATACACTATTTTCTATTTAGTTATAATTATTATTTTTAATATAATTATTTAAATACTCTTGAGCTTTCAAAAAAAGTGATTTGTTATAAGCAAAGCAAACTTAGGGGCACATGTGTCAACCATTAGAGCAAGCATAATTCGACATGTGCCATCATATGATAGCGAACTGTCACTGTTAGGTTTGTTTTCCATAATATCCACCTGCTAAATAACTTTAACTGAATAACCACATTACTGCACATGCTATCAGATTTAGAATCTTTCACAAAGTCCTTTAAATCAGAATAACTATAATCTAAAATTGTTTAAAATGATAATCAGGTGTAAATCGACGAGGTCGAAAACTGGAGGGCGTTGCCATTTCCAAAATAAGACAAACAAACCAGTTTCACAACTATTTTTCTCAAAACACATTTACTTCATGCTTCTTGTCCGATTCTTCAAGTGATAGCCGAGATTTCGCTAGGTTCAATTTAAGTGACATTAAAGGGCACGAAGTTGACTATTAATCGGAGCTAGATAACAGTGAAAAGCATTACTTTGCATTAGCAGTTGTGAGTCGGACTTTAAAGAAAGTGATTATGATTCTGAAAATGTGTTTGTAAATTGCCGTATAGATGACGGAAAATCACAAACAATATGCTGTATTTTGTAAATATTTGTGTTCATATATGGATTACCGACAACAATCATGTGAGTAACATATTCTGCATGCTTTTCCCTTCATTGTGTTGTTTATTTAACTAAAATCAGTTGACAAACACCTTATTTGTGATGTTTTTACTAACGCAACCCAAAATTTTACTGAACCTGAAAAAATCTTGCCCGTTCAGGGCTAAAAAATGGAAAGCGTCTGCCCTGTAAAGGGTTAAATGCTTATTTGCAACTCAGTTCCCATTCTAAAAGTTTTTTAGTACTATATCATACACAGCCCTGTTGAATCTGTTGTCTAATAATAGTTTTGACTCCTTATTCACCCAGTGAGTCATGAATAACAAAGCAAACACATTACATCAGTACAATGGCCTCAGTTAAGGTTTAGTATAGGTTGTTGTTACAGTCTTAGATCTCTAGGGGATCTGAACTCGGGCTCACACAGGCAACAAACTCCGTTAGATACAACATAGCAACATTTATTATATAATATATGCAGTGCGCTGGCGAAGTGGGTTTTGACAAGCCCGCACTTGACAAGTTGCGTATCACAGAGGTTGTACATCACACATGATTATAACAAACAATTCTAAGCAACTATCTAGCATATGTCTACGACCCTTAAATACACATGGGTCTGAACTATCAAGTCCCCCTAAGGTAAGCCCTGTTGCTTCTCCGATGTCCAGTCTGTCTCTGCCGTTCCACACGTGTCGCAATCCGACACGGGTGGTAACTCTATCCGAGTTTCTCGTGGACCCCGTAATCGGTGGGCCACGTCAGTGTCCATGGGACAGTGGACACACTGACCAGTCCTTCCAGAGCCTTCGAGTGACTCACTTCTTTCCCTTGAGCGGGAGTTTTAGCCCTTCGCCACTATCTCTTACTTTATGTTGGTTACCACCCCTATGTGAGGCTGTGACAGTTGTGTCATCATTGGCACGTGGCCGTCTTGACATACGATAGTTTGTTACATTGTGCTATAAAAAAAAAGGCATAATAACTACAACCCATGGCAGTAAGACCTGGGATGGAGTTATACCTCTCCATAGCACAAAGCCTGGGCTAAAATATAGAGACCATGTGTTGCAGGTTGCGTCAATATAAAAGGAAATGAAATCCTAAAGAATCTACTTTCATGCAAGCATATTTTAATTATAGGATGAGTTATTTCAACACTACGTCCATATTTACATATTTCTTTACAGCAAGTACATACAGTTGATAAGTTATTACAGCAATCTTTAAATTGATCAGTACCTTAATGACATGCCATAAGACGGGCCTGCGTGCCCAATTTGTTACCCTTTGAAAATAAAGTCTGTTCGTTAAAGCCATTGTGTGTGTGTGTCCACATGAGAATGTAGCTACACGTACAACCCAAATGGGCATGTCAAAACATTTTTGCAGTTCAGCAACCCAGTTTTGTTTTTCTCTGTCTCACTGTTAAAGAAATTGAAGGAGCAATTAATTCAGAAATTAATATCTCCAGTTATAATTGTGTTGAGACTTGAATGAGGTACTACTGGATTTAAATTTGATAGCCCTATCCAGTTGATTTTAAAAATATGAAAATTTCCTAACAAAAAAAAGGACAGACATTTTATTACAATTTCTAACTAAGGCAGTTGAAGCCTGATCTCTAGCATCTTAGCATAGTTGCTGAGAATCTGTTTGCTGAAGATTCCTTTGAGAATCTAGTTGCTGAAGATTCTTGTGAGAATATAATTTCTGAAGATTTCTCTGAGAATCATCATGTAAAAAAAGGTAAAGTAAAGGACATTTTGACAAGCATTGAGACACATTGGGCAAATAGTGCATTCCCCCATATTTTTATAGACCAAAGGGGTCCTTTATTATTGTCTTGTGTTGTGTGTCTTTAAATTGTAGCTGTGACATCTAATTGTACCATTACTATTTTCTATCTTCCCATCCATTTATTTGTCTTGCAGAATGTATTGCCAAACAATAGCATCAGTTGTATTTAAGCATTGTCTACATGTTTGTTTGACCAACATATGGGAGCTTTTAGTCTAGGGGGAAAGGTTCATGGACAATATAGCGGACGATTGACTGTCTCCAGGTACATTTTACTAGTGCATTTTCCCCATATTTGGACTTGGGTGACCTGGTTTCATCACCCCGCTACGTACTTGAGTGCTTGGTGTGAAACTGTGAGCTGTGAATTTTATTTGAAATGTATTTTGTTGTGTGACTGGTGAAATTCAGATTATGAAAATGGCGGACAGCTAGTTTTCTGGTATTCTGGGCAGCTGCCTTATGCGATAATGCATGTGTAGGCTGCTTGCATTTGCTGGACAGCTGTCTCATCGATAGTGAACTGCACATTCAGCTAACGGGCGGTCTGTTGTCAGTGTTGTGGTGATTTGGCTAGTGAAAACTACTGTTTTTGTGTGTGTTTTTTTCACGAGTTCACAGGGGCAATGATGAGAAGTTTGTGTGGTTTTTCACTGGCACAGGAATGGAGCAATTATGGGGCAACCCATTGTTGTGAAGTTAGAACCATATGACTACGGCTACTACTAGTTAGTCTAGGGATTACCTGGCGTAATTACAGTAATCACACATCTTCCTTGCCTTCAGTTCTGGATCCATCTTGATGGTCACCCTCAGGCACCTTAAAGATGTTGACTCCCTAATCACCATAAGGAATGTAGAATTATTTCCCTCTACAGAACTCTGTATTTGTTCAGTATAAGCATGCTAATCAATTGTTTGAATTGTTTCTGGGGTTATCTGCTTTGTAGTAGCATCTGTTGTTTCCATTAGGTTGTCATATTTTGTACCCAGTGGTTTGAAGGGCAACAGTATGACCATAGACCTGTCCATACATCCATCCATCCATCCATCTGCCCACAACTGTCTGTCTGGCTGTCCTATGTCACTTTAAAATTAGAACATTTCTGTTTCACTGTTAACAGTTGTTGTCATCTCACATGTTTTACAAATTATCATGCACATCTTTCATGGTATTAATCTTTAAGGTTATATTCATAGATGGTATTGATTATTATTAAAATGTTTGAGCTACATGCCTATGCTTACAGATGTACTCTTGTTTTTTCACTTTTTATCTGCAATACTTTTTCCAATGTTGTTGTTTGTTATTGTTGCATGTGATATTCAGATTTGTCTCACCAGACTGTGGATATGTTGTCTTCTATTCTTTTTCTGCCTTTTATCCCTAATTGGGACAACTAAACCAGGCCAAGCCATTCTATCTTGTATTATCTCTTGCAGCTTCTTGCATGCCCTCCCAATATTATTCATCTCTGCAATTTGTTTCTCCATGTGTTTTAGGCCTGATATTTTGTTTGCCTTGTGAGTTCCAGATGAGAGAGTGTCTAATTGTTTGTTTTCAGGTTTTCTCCATGTGTGTTCTGTCCAGCGCCAGCATCTTTTCCTCATCTCTTGGTTCACTGGGATTTGTTTAGTTCTCTCCATGAGCTCTACGTTGGTTATTCTGTCATACTAGTTTATTCCCACTGTATTGTGCTGTGACTAAATTGGTACCTGCGCAAGTGTATTGTAATATATATATATATATATATATATATCCAAATAAAGCAGCAGTCAGCTTGAGATTGTTGACATCTCAATAGAATTGACCTTTTTTATATTATAATGTTTTATCCTTCTTTCCCCCTCTCAACCCTAAGTCAACCTACACAAGAAATAAGACATTTTATGCTGGGATTTACTAGCCTCATATTGTTTTACATCATTCTCAGGTGTGTTGAGGTAAATGCAGTATTGATTATCCTGTTTAGTTTATATTCAGCCATGAGGGAGTAAAGGGGAATGTGGGAAAAAGTGTGAGAAGTAGCTAGCTTGCAACAGATGTTAACTTTGACATATACAGGTCCCCGGCCACATCTGTTCTGTGTTACTCACTCAGCTCAGACATATTCTGACATTTTAATGTATGGTTGTGTTAGAAGTCCAGTAAGAGAAAATTGGTGTAATTATGGTTGCTGCTGAAGTTCGGGACCTGTTTGGATCAGATTGAAAACTGTTGAAGTTAGTTCTCAGGAGTGCTTTATTTATATAGTATAAGTTCTTTAAGTAAAAATATAGTTGGTTTAAGCTGTTGATTAATTTTGTAACGAATAATCAAGTTTGAATGTGAAAATACAAGTAGGTTTAAGTTAATTCACAGCAATATTGTGATAAATAACTTGTGATGTGAAAATACAGTTGGTTTAAGCTACTAGAACATCAGCATTGTGAAAAATAAAGAGTGAAAATTGTTGTCATAAGCTGCTAGCACATTGGTGTTGTGATAAATAATAAGTTGTAAAGTGAACATATGCTTGCAGTGTGACATTAGCTCATTAATGTTGTGATAAATAATAAGTTGTAAAGTGAACATATGCTTGCAGTAAGACATTAGCTCATTAATGTTGTGATAAATAAGTTGTAAAGTGAACATATGCTTGCAGTAAGACATTAGCTCATTAATGTTGTGATAAATAATAAGTTGTAAAGTGAACATGTACCTACAGTGAGCTAATAGCACATTAATGTTGTGATAAATAAGTTGTAAAGTGAACATATGCTTGCAGTAAGACATTAGCTCATTAATGTTGTGATAAATAATAAGTTGTAAAGTGAACATGTACCTACAGTGAGCTAATAGCACATTAATGTGATAGTTTTGGTTTAGTCGACGGATCAACATCACGGCACAAGGGTGTAACCCATAAGTGCTCCTTTCTACTCCTAACTCAAGCCTGAGTCCGGAGAAACTTAGCTCAGTGCATGAACTCCGTAGCACTGGTGAGGATCCTGAAATACTTTGGGTAGATTTTTAACTCAAAATTTTGCCCGGGCAGTGCCGCTAGGCTACTCTTTTTTCATTTCCAACTGCCAAGGGATTTTTTACATGCGCAACTATACACACAGGCATCCGATCTCACTACCCAGAGACCAGGGGAAATTTTGTTACTAGAAGTCAACGTGAAATAATCCCGGCCCTCACCGGGGCTTGAACCCGGGACCTGCAGCACTCGAGGCGGACCTCAAGACCACCTTAGCCCCCCCCTTAATGTAGTGATAAATAAGTTGTAATGTGAACATTCACTTGCAGTAAGCTACTAGTCCTTGTGATAAGGTATAAAATGAACATTCACTTGTGGTAATTCCTTAGCTCATTCATGTTGTGATAAGTCAGTTGTAAAGTGAACATACACTTGTGATAATTCATTAGCACATTAATGTTGTGATAAATAAGAGGGATACAGTCTTGTAACATTTATAGTAATGAGTGGAAGCAATTATGAATATTCACTTGTGGCAACCTTGGATCTAGACGACATGTATGCTGACAGTAACAAACACCAACCATTGCCATGGGAAGACAACATGTAAGTGTGTACACTATTTGGGAGTCAGGCTGGCATAGTGGTTAGTTCAATAGCTTACCGCTACAGTCATCTGTCATTCAATCCCAACTCTAGAGGTAGCATTTTTGTTCCAAATTAGGCTTTGGGTTGTTAGCTTAACTCAGTATTTAATAAGAAGCCAAGGAGCTGCAGTGGCATAAGGGTTAGTGTGCATGCCTTCCCAGACAGTTGTCCTGGTTCAGTCTATCAATGACAGGATTGTTTTCTGACCTTTGAGGTTAACCTAGCCTCATAAAGTATGTAGCAGATAATTTTCAGAATTTCCTGGGAAGGAAGTTGATGAGGAAGGGAAATGCCACATCACCTTATTATGTTATGATCTAGAATATATGAACATCACTCTTATCATGGCCCATCAGAAGACCGTCAATTTCTACTAGTTCCCCTGCCTCATGTTCTTTCATGCTAAGATGTTTATAATGTCTGTGTCCACATCATTGCTGGTTGACCCCTCCCTCCTGTAGGAACCAGGCCGTCCATTGCTATTCTTTCTAAACCACCATTACGTTTCATATGGCCAAAATATTTCTGTTTCCAAAACATGATGGTGTTTATCAGCCAGTTTTCTTCTATATTCAGATCTTGTAAAATTTATACCTTTTTGATTCACAGCATTCTAAGAATTGTTCTGTTACATTTAAGTTTTAGAGCCCTGATTTTCTTTTTTAGTGATTGCAAAATGGTCCATGACTGGCATCCATCTATATTGACAGGAAAGATGCATTTTCTAAAAAGCTGTACTTTACTCTGTTTGCTGATGTTGTGCATTATGTTCTTAATTCTGTTTAACTTCTGATTGCTATGGCATTGAGGCTATCCTGACGTTAATAGGAAATATATTAACTTCAGCAGGGTTGGGTAAATAACACTTTAGAACATTCTACTTGAGATGTTTCCTTGTTGTCACTCATGAAGAAATATTACATTTCAAATGTCTTTTACATTGCTTGTGCCTCAGCTGTTTATTAACCCACCATTATATTGCTTGGTTCTCAGCTATTTATCCACCCAACCTTTTTTTAGTGTTTTCCCCATGATTATTATTATCATTATTACTTTTAAATATCAGTGAAAGTTACTAAACGCAGCAGTTAAAATTAACTTAAAATTGACAGATCAGTTTTGTGAGTTAGAATATATTCTGTGTGTTTTAGTTGTGTCACTGCAGAATATTACCATCCTATTGTATGTTCACCGGTCTCCGTGGCGAAGGAGTTACGAACATGATTCGTAATTTCGTATACCCAGGTTCGAAACACAGCGGTGCTGGTTGTTTAGAAAAAGGTATATTACCATCCTATTGTATGTTCACCGGTCTCCGTGGCGAAGGAGTTACGAACATGATTCGTAATTTCGTATACCCAGGTTCGAAACACAGCGGTGCTGGTTGTTTAGAAAAAGGTATATTACCATCCTATTGTATGTTCACCGGTCTCCGTGGCGAAGGAGTTACGAACATGATTCGTAATTTCGTATACCCAGGTTCGAAACACAGCGGTGCTGGTTGTTTAGAAAAAGGTATATTACCATCCTATTGTATGTTCACCGGTCTCCGTGGCGAAGGAGTTACGAACATGATTCGTAATTTCGTATACCCAGGTTCGAAACACAGCGGTGCTGGTTGTTTAGAAAAAGGTATATTACCATCCTATTGTATGTTCACCGGTCTCCGTGGCGAAGGAGTTACGAACATGATTCGTAATTTCGTATACCCAGGTTCGAAACACAGCGGTGCTGGTTGTTTAGAAAAAGGTATATTACCATCCTATTGTATGTTCACCGGTCTCCGTGGCGAAGGAGTTACGAACATGATTCGTAATTTCGTATACCCAGGTTCGAAACACAGCGGTGCTGGTTGTTTAGAAAAAGGTATATTACCATCCTATTGTATGTTCACCGGTCTCCGTGGCGAAGGAGTTACGAACATGATTCGTAATTTCGTATACCCAGGTTCGAAACACAGCGGTGCTGGTTGTTTAGAAAAAGGTATATTACCATCCTATTGTATGTTCACCGGTCTCCGTGGCGAAGGAGTTACGAACATGATTCGTAATTTCGTATACCCAGGTTCGAAACACAGCGGTGCTGGTTGTTTAGAAAAAGGTATATTACCATCCTATTGTATGTTCACCGGTCTCCGTGGCGAAGGAGTTACGAACATGATTCGTAATTTCGTATACCCAGGTTCGAAACACAGCGGTGCTGGTTGTTTAGAAAAAGGTATATTACCATCCTATTGTATGTTCACCGGTCTCCGTGGCGAAGGAGTTACGAACATGATTCGTAATTTCGTATACCCAGGTTCGAAACACAGCGGTGCTGGTTGTTTAGAAAAAGGTATATTACCATCCTATTGTATGTTCACCGGTCTCCGTGGCGAAGGAGTTACGAACATGATTCGTAATTTCGTATACCCAGGTTCGAAACACAGCGGTGCTGGTTGTTTAGAAAAAGGTATAGGTGCCGGTTGTCCAGAAAGCAATGGCAAACTACTGAACATAAAACTTACCCAGGAATCACGAACAACCAAAATGATGGGGTTGACTGCTATGTCAACTAAATTTTGAAAAAAAAAATTGCATGTTCTATTTTGTTCAGTCAGTAACTCATCTCCTGCATGTGTAAAATATGCTTAATGAAGAGTCAACATAGCACTCTGAGCAAACCCATAGTATCTCTTAGCAAATGTTGTATAGTGTAGATGTTGATAGTTCGGTAACACCCTAGTTATAAACACGTACCTGGGAAGTGGAAACTAGCAAGTTAGAAAGAGGGTTGACATGGGTGTTAGATGTGCCCTCGGAAACTTGGGGTCTGCCTCGTGCTCTGAAATTCTGATTCATTTCCCAGAGTTCATCATTCAGACCACAAGAATACTTTATCTTGGAAACTCCTGAGGCTCAACACTGGAGCTATGGAGTTTGTGCTTTGTACGATGCTCTTTTCAAATGGCTTGCTGTTATGTGGCATAAGAATGAGCCAAATGGGATAAACCTGGTGCAATGAAGCCAAATAAATCCCCGGATGAAAACAGTAAGAATACCTAGACAAAAATGAGATAGTGGAGTTTGGTTGCTGGTAGGAGGAGTGGATCTACAGAGGTCGAAACCCCGACCACACTGATGCAAGAGAAGACCCCGAATTTAACCAGTTGTCATGTGCTCATGATGTAAAGCTGTAAACAGGGCTGGAATTATCTCAGTGAGTAACTTTGTTAAACTGACCCCTAACATTTGTAACCGACAACCTTGTCAGGCCGACCCCTGACAATTTGAGGGGTTGTTATCAACTACCAGCACTGACTCTACATCAAAGAATATTTGATACAAAAACAACAGGACGGCCAAGAAGAAAATGGATTGACGACCTTAAAAAACAATACAGTCATATGGAACGTTAACTATTCCCCCCTATGATGCTTGACAGCAAAAGTGGAAGATGCTGATGACGTATGGGCTGGCTGAAATTAAGTCTAAGTTGAAAGTGTTTCCTCCACAGGTTTGAGATATTTCATTGTCAGCACTCTCAAACCCAATGTCTAGAAGAATTGTAAACACTGTAAACATCTGGAACTGTTTGTCAGGTTTGTGCTTTCAAATCTGGACTAGAGTTCTCACCCTTGGCATGGGCCTTGATTTCAGACAGCCACCAAGGGATTGCATTTCTGTTCTTGTACATGATCAGTGTTGTGGCATGCCTGACCTGGGGTTTAGTTGTAACTGTTTTGTTTGTAACATGTCCTTGAACTTGTGGTTAAGTGTAACAATGTTGCAGTCATGCACCAGATACATTGTTTTGATATGGGAAAGGGCGTGATGAGACTGGTGACAGTGTGTTGCTTGGATATGGGAACGGACATGACAACAAGACTGGTAACATTATGTTGATGTGGTGAAGGTAATTTAATCTCGAGGGGCTGTGATAGCATAGTGATTAGTGCACTTGTTTGCTGACAGTGGTGTGGTTCAGGTTGAAATGCTTGTAGTGGCTTGAGCTTTATTGGAACCAGTGTGGACCCAGAGTCGACCCAGCCTCGTAAAATGGGTCTTTAAATGTTTCTGAATGTTCTGGTAATTAGGGAGGAAAGGTCGTGAAGAAGGGAACTGGCTACATTATCTCATTGTCTTTTGACCTAATATATATGGGGAGCAGCTGGCCGAGTGGCTAAGAACGTGGGGTTCTCTTTCGGGAGTCGGTGATGTCAATAGTTTCTCTAATGTCAGTGATGTCAATAGTCTATGTGACATCAGTGATGTCAATAGTTTCTCTAATGTCAGTGATGTCAATAGTTTCTCTAATGTCAGTGATGTCAATAGTTTCTCTAATGTCAGTGATGTCAATAGTTTCTCTAATGTCAGTGATGTCAATAGTTTCTCTAATGTCAGTGATGTCAGTAGTTTCTCCAATGTCAGTGATGTCAATAGTGTCTCTAATGTCAGTGATGTCAATAGTGTCTCTAATGTCAGTGATGTCAATAGTTTCTCCAATGTCAGTGATGTCAATAGTTTCTCTAATGTCAGTGATGTCAATAGTTTCTCCAATGTCAGTGATGTCAATAGTGTCTCCAATGTCAGTGATGTCAATAGTTTCTCCTAATGTCAGTGATGTCAATAGTTTCTCCAATGTCAGTGATGTCAATAGTGTCTCTAATGTCAGTGATGTCAATAGTTTCTCCAATGTCAGTGATGCCAATAGTTTCTCCAATGTCAGTGATGTCAATAGTGTCTCTAATGTCAGTGATGCCAATAGTTTCTCCAATGTCAGTGATGTCAATAGTGTCTCCAATGTCAGTGATGTCAATAGTGTCTCCAATGTCAGTGATGTCAATAGTGTCTCTAATGTCAGTGATGCCAATAGTTTCTCCAATGTCAGTGATGTCAATAGTTTCTCCAATGTCAGTGATGTCAATAGTTTCTCTAATGTCAGTGATGTCAATAGTTTCTCCAATGTCAGTGATGTCAATAGTGTCTCCAATGTCAGTGATGTCAATAGTTTCTCCAATGTCAGTGATGTCAATAGTGTCTCCAATGTCAGTGATGTCAATAGTTTCTCCAATGTCAGTGATGTCAATAGTTTCTCTAATGTCAGTGATGCCAATAGTTTCTCCAGTGTCAGTGATGCCAATAGTTTCTCCAATGTCAGTGATGTCAATAGTGTCTCTAATGTCAGTGATGCCAATAGTGTCTCCAATGTCAGTGATGTCAATAGTGTCTCTAATGTCAGTGATGTCAATAGTGTCTCCAATGTCAGTGATGTCAATAGTGTCTCCAATGTCAGTGATGTCAATAGTGTCTCTAATGTCAGTGATGCCAATAGTTTCTCCAATGTCAGTGATGTCAATAGTGTCTCTAATGTCAGTGAGGCCAATAGTTTCTCCAATGTCAGTGATGTCAATAGTGTCTCTAATGTTAGTGATGCCAATAGTTTCTCCAATGTCAGTGATGTCAATAGTGTCTCTAATGTTAGTGATGCCAATAGTTTCTCCAATGTCAGTGATGTCAATAGTGTCTCCAATGTCAGTGATGTCAATAGTGTCTCTAATGTTAGTGATGCCAATAGTTTCTCCAATGTCAGTGATGTCAATAGTGTCTCTAATGTTAGTGATGCCAATAGTTTCTCCAATGTCAGTGATGCCAATAGTTTCTCCAATGTCAGTGATGCCAATAGTTTCTCCAATGTCAGTGATGTCAATAGTGTCTCCAATGTCAGTGATGTCAATAGTTTCTCTAATGTCAGTGATGTCAATAGTTTCTCCAATGTCAGTGATGTCAATAGTGTCTCTAATGTCAGTGATGTCAATAGTTTCTCCAATGTCAGTGATGCCAATAGTTTCTCCAATGTCAGTGATGTCAATAGTTTCTCTAATGTCAGTGATGTCAATAGTTTCTCTGACGTCAGTGATGTCAGTAGTTTCTCTAATCCACACACAAAAATCAGTCCAGTGCACTAGAAGTAGAAGCACTTGTATGGACTATGTTTAAGCTCAAAGTGAGCAAATGAAAACAAAACTGTGTAAATCCATTACTTCAGTGTATTCACATGACAGTACTGCCATAAGGGTTTGAAGTGTTCGGCCTTCACATATTCTAGGCCATATCATCTTGAGTTGGGGTGGCCTGTTCCCTTCCCCATCACTGTTCCTTTCCAGACAGTTCAGAAAATTGTCTGGTACCCATTGTTTTATGAAACTGGCTCAACCCCGGAGCTGTACAGCCTCTGCTGGGGACTGATCCTAGACTACTGTTTTGTTATGTGTGCTGATGAAGCCTTTCTAGCCTCACCGGTCATTCTTCACGTGTGATTATGTTCTTGTCAAGCTGACCAATTCTGCTTTCCTGTGTTGTTGATTTACTCCTAGCAGGCAAACACACTTCCAGTCCACTTTGGTGGATAGGCTGTTGAGCTGTTAAGTTCTCTGGAGCATTTTTGCTTTTGGTTTGCTTAGACATTTTCCTCATATCGGACTGGTAGTACATAGTTCCGTCACCCAGCTACTGAGTTAAGTGCATGGAGTGACACTGTGAGCTTACGATTTCATGTGGAATGCTTTTACATCTCTCTGCAATTGTTTGTATTGTGAACTGCATGTTTAGACACATGGCGGCCGGTCAGTTGCTGAACTAGCTGGTTTTGCATTATGCAGTAATGTGTGTGTAAGTGCTGCTTTTTTAGTGAATGCCGCTTCCATGCTTCCATAGATGATGAACTGTAATTTTCGTGGCGGATTGTTATGTTGGCATTCTGACAGGACCTTATACATGTATGCCTGTTGTTGGTTTTTCGGGACTGCTGTCTGTTCGACTTATCACATGGGACAGTGAGGAACATTTTCTGTGATATTCACTGACACAGGAACAGAGCATTATGGGGTAACCCTTTGTCATGAAGTTTGAACAGCGACTGACAACTAATGACTAACTACGATGCCACCATAGCTTCTCCATTTATGTAAAAACAAGAAAGAAAAAGACTCCCTTTTGCACCATGGCAAGTATTGAGCATATTGTTCTAGTCCCA
Organism: Cepaea nemoralis; assembly: GCA_014155875.1. Classification (NCBI taxonomy): domain Eukaryota; kingdom Metazoa; phylum Mollusca; class Gastropoda; order Stylommatophora; family Helicidae; genus Cepaea; species Cepaea nemoralis. The sequence continues at coordinate 13,471 of JACEFZ010023122.1, read as the reverse complement.
TATATTTAGACCACTTCAGCATTTGGTGGGTGATGTGGTCAGTGTCGCACTGGCCTCTTTTACTTTCCAGTAAATTTCCTGGTACCTATTGTATCAATGAATAAAAAAATCCCTGACTCAACGGGGACTCGAACACATGACCACCAGGCCGACAGGCAAGGATGCTAGCCATTATGCTGGTAATTATTGAAAGTAGGTCAGCAGAATATTTAGTGGCTAGAGGGTTGGCCATGAGACTGTACAGATATTTTTATGCATTCCGTGGTAACTGTTCACACTGTAGAAGTAATTGTTGTTTACACTTTGTGAGGCTGACTAGGTTAAGGTTGTGTCATGGTCTGGTAACAATTTGTAATCAACTAAAATGGTTGCAAATTGTATGTAGGACATGAGAGGTTTCATGTTAACTGCAGTCAGATATGTGTACCTTGGTTGAAAAGTACAAAGCCTATATGGAAGCTATATGGAAAAATACAAAGTCATCTATGGAAGCATGGAAGCGGCAGTCACTAATGCTGTTTGTTACATTCACCTAGGTACAGAAATATGTTGTTTATGTATGAAGTATATACCATATCACTCACTGAGTGCATGTTGTTTCATTTTAAAAAAAAAAAACAGTTTTAGCACCATACACTCAATGCATAACTAATCATGTAAAAAACAAAAGTTAGTTGCATATCCTTTTCAGGACATGGCAGTCAAGACCAGCATTTTTTCACTGTGTGTGATTACTTGGCAAGTTTATGTTCAATAGTTTGCCATTGCTTTCTGATTGACCGGCATGCACTCCTTTGTATGGGAAACAATGCAAGGCGGTCTGCTTCCAAGTGGCCTGCAACTGTTTTGACCACAGTATGCGGGATTACAAATTGCGTTCATTACCCCTTCACCATAGAGCTGTTAAGAAGGTGCTTTAATTGTTTACTTGTATGGGCAGTGGGTTGAAGTCTACTGACTTTGAAGTACCTAAAACTTGTGGAGGAAACATGATCAGCCTCGGCCTAACCTCAGCCAGTTTGTACCCATGTATTAATGCATCCAGGAATTAATGACCTCATTAGCAAAGAACACCCTCATCAACAGGCTGTCTGAAAACCAAAGGACATCAAAATGGGCAAGGTTCAGATAGCCTTCACATGTATTCAGCTGACTAGACACTACAGGTTCGAACACATATTGCCGTAAAGTAGATCCGCGTCTGCTGTGCCATGATAACGTATTCAGAATCTACAAAACGCATTAGCTCGTAAACTGGAACAATAACAAGTCTCACCTAATACACTTGAGAATGCGAAATAACTAACGTCGCTCAGGCAAAAGTTCCACACTTTTTTTTATTTCGGTGTTACAGAATCAGCATATAATTCTAGTGGCCTCATAGAGCTCCCGTTCACACCGGGACAACATCCACTTAAAGCATCCACAAATAATATCTATATCTGCATCATCATTTACCTTGATGCTCAGCCTATTTCTATTCCAATGTTCTTTCAGATCCTTGCCGTTATGTTCATCCAAGATTCGTCTAGTTTTCGGTCCACTGTTCTTAGATCCATGGCGTCTTCTCAACAAATGCTTCCTCTTGTTATCCACTTGAAGTCCACTGTCCAGTTACATCCAAACATCCAATTGCCACACCAATTTGGTTCCACAATCGAAATACACAACCGCTTAGTAAGATGGCTCCACAGCGTATGCTTTGTTTGTCACGTTCGCGTTGGTGTGACGTATCTCCCATCTCTTAGTTTTGGTGCACTATCCACTTTGCTGTATACTTAGGGATTTTCCTTTTATCCTCTCTCTGCATCATGTGTTTCTGCAATAGCTATGTGGCACATATTGCCCCCTGTTGGAATGTAGTTCATATGAACCTAAACCATTGTTGCAAAGGAACCAGTGCATAACGTCAGAGAGAAATTGCATCCTAGGCAAATCCATAGATCAGAGTATGTGGTTCATGTCAAGAACAGTTTGATATTCCCAAACACACTGAAACAGTAAGTTAGTTGCATGTCCTTTACAGAACGTTGCAGTCAACCTCAGTGTGTTGGGGAATTGTAAAATGTGTTACTGCCTCTAAGCCACAGTGCTGGAATAACAATAAAGGACCACCAATTTTTAAGGTAACAGTCTAGAATGCTCTTAACCATTTGAAATCCGACAAGAACCTTGGTCCAGATAAAATCGCAACTGAAATGATCAATGCTTTAGAAGCATAATCCAAGTAAGAAAGCTGTTAAATTCAGTATATGATACTGGAGACATTTCTCCTGATTTATGTAAATCCATGTTTATTGCAATCCCAAAGAAATCCTTAGAATTTGATCAACACTGAGCAAATAGCATAATGCGTCAGTCACAAAGATTTTGCTCAGACTCATTATGCCATGGATTAGAATGAAAATACAACCAGAAGTAGGGAAAGAACAATGTGGGTTTGTAGACGACAAGGGTACAATGAATGCTGTGTATTTGCTAAGAACATTAATAGAGAGTTCAATATAAATTAACAAAGATATACATCTCTATTGACTACACAAAGGCTTTCAATAGAGTAAGACACATCAACATGATAAAATGCTTGCAGATCTCCAAATTGATGGGAAAGACCTTAGGCTTGTAAAGAATGTATATTAAAAACAATATGCTGCCATAAAAATCAATAATAAAATAGGTCAACATGAGCCAGTCAGGTTAGGTGTGAAGGTGGGATGTGTAACATCTCCAGACCTTTTTGCCCTAGGGTGTGAAAGTATGATAATTTAAAAGACAGGAAAGGAATCACCATTGGGGAACATAATATAAAAAAAGATATAAAAACATGCTGATGATAAGGTATTTATTGTAGACAACAGTATAGATTCTGTAGCATTTAGTGGATGCTATTATTGTACACAATGAGCAACCCTAGTTGCTCTAACCAGGATTAGAGTTAAATTGTAAGAAAACAGAGATTATAGTTGTCTTCAAGAAGAAAGAAATAACACAATGTAACAGCCAAGTAAACAGGTGGATCTGTATAACTGTCATAGAACAGTCATAACATCAGATGATAATTGTCTTTTAGAGAATAGAATAAGAATCACAATGACAGAAGTAACTTTTTGTAAAATGACAAAAATACAAATAAAAGGAAGTAACAGATCCTTTTTACAAGACATGAGGTTATTGTTCGTATGTTTCTAACCCCTTATTTATACCAATCCATACTTAGCCCCTTATTTTGACCAATAAGCATTTAGCCCTTTATTTAGACCAATCAGCACTTAACCTATTATTTGGACTGATCAGCACTTAGCCCCTTATTGTTTTCACTGGAGGGCAGCCAATCACCCCTATTATTTCCATGTGTCAGCAACATGGTCTGTCATTAGAGCTACTTCAGCTCTTGTGGGTGTAGTAACTCCATGTGAGTCAATCATTCCTGCTAGATAAATCCAGATTAATCCAGGAGCATTGGTGTGTTATAACTTATTTATATAAACTTTTATGTTGTTTATTTCTTCCTAGGGGCATGACAGTGACCTCAGGTCATGTGACCCTGAAAAAGGACTCCCAGAACCTTGATTGGTATCAGTATTGGAGGTGGCTCTCCTCTGTGCCCTTGCTTGTATGTGGTGCAGGTATTTGATAACACTGCTGCGTCAAAGGATGGCTCTCTTGCTGCAGGAGATGAAATTGTTGGTGTTAATGGACAGTCGGTCAAGGGTCGTACAAAAGTGGAAGTGGCCAGGATGATTCAATCAATAAAGGTGAAATTAATAATATAACTTTAAATTATTCTAAATTATATATTAATTTTGTTGAAAGTTGTAATTCATGAGAAGAATGTTGGGAATACTTTCAGGCATAACGAAATAATAGATTGATAACAGTTAGTTGAATATCATTTACAGGACATTTCAGTCATCCCCAGCATTTATTGGCTTATGTGGTTTACTAGGCAATTGTTAGATCAGTAGTTTGCCATTGCTTTCTGAACGGCCAACACCTCATACCTATTAAATCAACACAAAGCAGTCTACTTCCAAATTGCCCACAGCTGACTTCCAAACTCTCATCTCGGTATGTCAGGCAATTATGAAACTTCTCATCTCACTATTCCCGATCCATAGCGCTGGCTAATAGATTGATAACTTACTAGATATCAACCAACACAGTAAGTAGAGTGATCAGGGCAAGATCACAGACCTGATCGTTGGGATGGTGAACCATGATCTCCCATACTTATATGCATGCACATATGATAATGGAGAACCATAGCAACTCAGCGGCTTGCATGCTTGCCTGCAAGATCGGTAGTCATTTGTTTGAATATTCACCAGAGACAGGGATATTTAAATATTGACCTGCAAGATCGGTAGTCATCTGTTTGAATATTCATCGAAACAGGGATTGTTAAATATTGACCTGCAAGATCGGTAGTCATCTGTTTGAATATTCATCGAAACAGGAATGGTTAAGTATAGACCTGGGATGCCAGACCGACCCAGCTTACAGTGGGTACTAGACATGTCTTGGGAAGTGAAAGCGACTGAGGTGATATAGACCACATCACTCCTCAAGTGCTGACTGGTCTATACAAATATGAGCTAGTACCGTATACCCCATACATCTCAAGGTGGGAAAGGAGTGCATTTCTGTTACACAGTGAGTACAAAAATACCATCTCCAGGGGAATTATGTTGCAGAGTTGTCCTTCCCTTCTTCAAGCGAGGTGTGTTAGACCCGTACTGGAACTTCACATGTGCCGACAGCCAAAGTAGGATGTAACCAGTTCAGGATTCAGCACAGCACATGCAGACTAGCTGGACTTAGGCCTAGAATGGCCATCTTTCCTCTGTGGGTGTTAGGTAACATGGCCAAATGAGGGAGATAAACCATCACAGAATTATTACGCAGCTGAACGTATGGCATAGTCATCAAAGACAATATGGCTTATGTTGGTTTGAATAACGAAGACACAAACAATAGATTGCACGATTTATTGCCTGGCATATTTCGCTGCATCTCGTCAGGTACACACTGCAGAAATCACACAACTTACGTGAAATTAACTAGATAAATCCTTCAAGTTGAAATATACACATATTCGCACAGTAATGTCACTTATCTACCACGGTAATTTTAAGCTGACTGACATGTCTTTCTATTTACACAATTCTGGCTTGCGTTGATAGATCATAATTGCTTCTGCAAATTTTAACAAGCGAGTATTTTGTGTGTTAAACAACACGCGAAATGCAGTGTCTCTGTCCACAAAATGGCCACTGTCGACAATGTGCCTGCCGATTGAAGACGCCGGGAGCTTCCGGTGTGTCGGCCCCACGCGGCTAGCATCTCCTGTGTGTTGTATCTTGTTGACCCATTGAGGTATGTGTTCTGACACCCGTTTGTTAAGCTGTCTCTCCGTTCGACCAATGTAAACGGCCTGGCATCTACATGTGAATTGGTAAATACAATTGTTTGTGGCGTACAGAGGAACAGGCTCTTTGACTGCTGGTGTAGGAATGGGTACGGTTTTATATCTAATGACTGGAATTGCCGCACAGAATGTTCGACATACTGCTGTAGTAAGCCGGTCTTGTAGACGTTGCATTACGTCATCCCCTCGAAAGGTTAGCTGGATGAATACCTTGAGTTTAGGGACTGTAGTTACGTCTGCTTACGTCTACCTGAGCTCTCGGTAATACTGTCCAAACAGTTCCATGTGTTTGGAATCACAGAAAGTCGTCTTAACGACAAAATAACCGACTCCGAAATCTCACTTAAGGGGTTTAAAGTAATTCGAAAAGATGCAAATCAAAAATTAGAGACAGGTATTGCTGTATACATTTCCAATTCTCTCAACTGGTCCCGTAGAAGTGATCTCGAGACAGTAGAGATAGAATGTGTTTGGTTAGAGGTGAAGCCAGCCAGCCAACAGCTGTTTCTCATTGGATACCTATATAGGAATCCTTGTGCCGGGTACAGTTGGTATGACTGCTTCACTACAATGATGGATAGAGTGTTTACAGCAGGTAGAGAAGTTATGATACTAGGTGACTTCAACATAGATATTAGTAAATCCAACCAGACATGGGACGATATCATTCTTTCTTACAATTTCAAACAACTAATAAACCGTCCCACAAGGGTTACTGACACATCCTCAACTATAATTGATCATATATATGTTACTTGTCCAGATAATATTATTGAATGTTCTGTTCCTGTTTGTACAGTTAGTGACCACTACCCGGTATGTTGTACATGGTCAAGAATTGGGTTCAAACCTCTTAAACATAAACATGTAAGTATCAAATTTAGGAATTATAAAGCATTCAACCAAGATTTATTTTTGCAAGACTTAAGAAAAGTAGCCCTTGATCACGTTTACCAACTTCCTGACCCGGACGATGCATTAGCTTTCTGGACGAAGACAGTCTACAATGTGTTCGATAAACACGTGCCAATCAAAGAAGTTCGAGTCAAAAATCAACACAAATCCCCATGGGTCACTAGAGAAGTGCTGGAAATCATGAGAGAGCGAGATACAGTACACAAAATAAAGACTTCATCAATTACCGCAGACTAAGGAATAAAGTTAAATATGAAATTCGTAGGATAAAAAAAGATCATTTTAAAAATTTGATTGTAGATAATTCAAACAGTACAAATATATGGAAGGCTATTAACTTGCTAACCAATAAGAAACGCCCTACAGAATCAGCAATACCAAATTCTATAACATGCGATGAATTCAGTTGGTTCTTTCAATCAGAAATAGAGAATCTAAAGTCTTCAATACCAGACTCATCGTGTAATTTAAGTTCACTGGCATCATTCTGTGAGGAGAAGTGCGCCAGAAATATTCCCGCTGAGATTCCTTTAATGTCTGTTGCAGACGTTTATAAATATCTCTTGAACCTCAAATCAACAAACTCACACGGCCTAGATGGTATCAGTAATAGAATTCTTCGTTGTGCTGCACCAGTCATTAGCGAGTCCTTAACGTTCATATATAACCAGTGCCTGGCCAAAAACTACTTTCCATCTGTATTTAAAATTGCTAAAGTGTTTCCGCTTATTAAAAATGGCTCAATCGATAATAGCGTTTTGGGTAATTATAGACCTATTTCCTTACTATCGTCGCTATCAAAACCACTAGAAAAACACATTCATAAAATAACGTTACACCATTTAATTAACAATGATCTAATAATTAACAGTCAATCTGGGTTTCGACCTAAATATTCTTGCCATAGTGCTCTAACAAAAATGACCGATAACTGGCACTTAAACATCAACAACGGTAGAATTTGTGGAGCGGTGTTTGTAGACGTTAAAAAAGCTTTTGATATGGTAGATCACGATATTTTAATTAGAAAACTAAAGCAAATGAAGACAAGCACCAACATGGTGAACATAATTACGTCATTTCTATCCGACAGGCAACAAGTCGTGTCCTTCAACAACTGTCTATCAAGACCCACACAGCTTAATATTGGTGTGCCTCAGGGCTCAATACTAGGTCCGCTGCTTTTGCAGTTTATATTAATGATCTTCCTTTATATATCAATACAACTTGTGATCTATTCGCAGACGACTGTACTATATATACTAGTCAAGAAAACCGTAGTGAATTAGAGAATTCTTTACAAAAGGAACTTGATAATCTTACTAGATGGAGCAATGAAAACCGCATGCAAATTAACATCGACAAAAACCAAATCCATGCTAATAACGACCAGACAAAAACTACAGACACTAGCCATAACTGGATCACCACTCGAACTCCGCATGGGCACGTTACCTATAGTTAATGTGACTGAACATAAAACACTAGGGCTTTTAATAGACAGCCATTTGAACTGGAGCTCTCATGTTCACGCTCTTACCAAGAAAATAGCACAAAAAGTTTACCAACTTGCTAAAATTCAGCACTTCCTGGACGAAAGCACACGAAAAATATTCTATACATGCTATATCCAATCACATCTCGATTACTGTTCCACAGTTTGGGATGGTTGCCCTAAATCTAATTTAAAACGACTATGTTCTCTACAAAACCGCGCTATTCGTCTGGTTTCTGACATAAAGCACGTTGAAAGTAATAATTTGTACAGTCATCTAAGACTTCTACCACTACAAAAGCGCTTCCTTTTCAACAAAGCCAAATTAGTGAATAAAATTATATCTCAAAATACCCCAGAGTATCTTCTGCCGCTGATTCAATCTAATGCAATGAACAGCAAGCGCCTAAATTTGTTACATGTCTCAAAGCCTAGATTGGACCTATACAAAACATGTTTCGCCTATTCTGGTGCTCACTTATGGAATGATCTGCCTCCAGATCTGAAAACTCCAATGAGTCCCTACACATTTAACCGAAAACTCTTTCAATACTTAATCCATACCGACTATATGCCACCATAATTCATTTACTGGTATAATTGTTCAGGATAATTGTTCATTATAATTGTTTAACTATAATTGTTCACTATATATGTGTGTGCGTGTGGGAGCGAGAGAGAGAGAGAGAGATAGAGAAAGAGAGAGAAAGTGGGTGTCAGTGAGAGGGAGAGAGTGAATGCGTGTGTGCGCATGTGCATGCGTGTGTGTGGAGAGAGTGATTGAGCGAGAAATGGTGGGGGAATGTGTCAGTGCATGCATTCGTACGTGTATGTGTGAGAGTGAGTGAGGGAGTGTATGCGTGCGTTCATGTGTATGTGTATGTGTGAGAGAGTGTGATTGAGAGAGTGAGTGGTGTGTGAAGGATTGTGTGTTAGAGAGTGAGACAGTGGGAGAGTTGATGTGTTAGTGTGTGTGTGTGTGAGCGCGCGCATGCGTGTGAGTGTGTGTATATGAAAGAATACAGAGAGAGAGAGAGAGAGCTGAGCAGATGCATGTCATGTAACACGCATGTTATGTAACACGCGAATCCATATGTTTGTGTATTCTCATCTGTCATATTATCAGTTAAATACCATTTGATTTAATCATGCATAATATAAACTCATGTTCATTACTATAGTTTGAGTGAGTGAGTCAGTGAGTGTGAATGAGAGACAGAACGAGTGAGCGTGAGAGTGAATGAGTGAGCGGGAAAGTGAATGAGTGAGCGGGAGAGTGAATGAGTGAGCGTGAGAGTGAATGAGCGGGAGAGTGAATGCGTGAGAGTGAATGAATGAGCGGAAGAGTGAATGTGTGATCGTGAGAGTGAATGTGTGTGTGTGTGTGTGTGTGTGTGTGTGTGTGTGTGTGTGTGTGAGAGAGAGAGAGAGAGCATCACTATTTTTACGTCACATACATTTTATGTACACATTTTTCTCCATGTTTAACATTTTTATGAGACTGCTCATGACAAGTTGTTCATACTAGTTTCAATACTAACGTGAGACATTTTGTATGTGTCTAGATGTGAGGAAGTGTGAGTGTATGTGGAGGATGTGTGTGAGTGTGGGGATATGTGTGGGTGGGGGTGTGTGGGTGGGGGTATGCATTTGGGTGGGTTTTGGTGGGTAGTGGTATTTGTGGGTGTTGGTGGGATGTGTGGATGGATGTGTGGGGGTGAAAGTACGGGTGTTGGAATGGGTGTGGGGGATGTGTGTATGGGTGGAGGATATGTGTATGGGACGGATGCAGGGGATGTGTGTTTATGTGGGTGGAGATGTGTGGATGGTTTGAGGAAGTATGTGTGGGAGGCATGGTTGTGTGGGTAGGGGATTGTGTTGGGTGGATTTGGGATGGAAGGGCGGATGGGGAGAAGTGTATGGTGTGTGGGTTTGAGATATGTGTGCGGTGTGTTGGTGGGGGATGTGTGAATGATGTGTGGGTGGAGGGTATGTTTGTGGTGGTATGGTGGAGGATAGTGTGTGGTGTAGGGGATGTGTGTGATGGGTGTGGGGAATGTGCGTATGGGTGGGGTATATGTGTGGGTGAGCAGGGGATTGTGGTGGTTGGGGGAAGTATGTGGGGGAGTGTGTGGGAGATGTGTGTATGTGGATGGGGAATGTGTGGGTGGGGGTGTGTGAGTGGCTTAGGGATGTGTAGGTGGGTGATGGAGTTGTATGTGTCGGGGTGGGATGTGTGAGTGTGTGGGGGTAGGGGTATTGTGATCGAGAGATGTTTGGTTGGGAGTGGGTTGGTGGGGGTGTGTGGGTGCGTAGTGGAGGATGTGTGAGTGAGTGTGTGTTGGTGGACGGGTAGGGAATGCGTGTGTGGGTGGGGAGAGGTGTGTGGTGTGTTGGTTGGTGATATTGTGTGGGTGAGGTATGTGTGTGTGGGTGGGGGATTTTTGTGGTGTGTGAGTGGGGGTATGTGGGGTGGATGGGTAAGGGTATCTGTGTGGGTGGGATTATTTTGTGGTATCTGGGTGGGGGATATGTGTGTGGTGTGTAAGTGGGAATGTGTTGGTGAGGGATATGTGTGTGTGTGGTGCGTGGGTTGGGAATAGTGCGTGGTAGGAGGTGTATGTGATGTGCGGGTGGGGGATTGTGTGGTGGGGGATTAGGTTAAGGCATGTGTGGGTGGGTGGAAGTTGTATGTGTGGGTGGTGGTGTGTGTGTGAGTGGATTGGGGATGTATGGGTGGTTAGGGAGATGTGTGTGTGTGTGTGTGGGGGGGGGGGGGGGTAGGGACATGTCAGTTGGTGGGGATGTGTGTGTATGGTTTGGGGATGTGTGAGTGGATGTGCGATGTGTGGGTTGGTGGGGGATTGTGTGTGTGGGTGGGGAATATGTTGTCGATGGATATGTGGCTGGGGGAAGGGTGGTTTGAGGTGTGGGTGGGGAGAGGATGTGTGGGGTAGAATGTGGATGGGCGTGGGATGTGTGGGTTGGTGGGGGAATGTTTGTGGGTGGCGAGTGTGTTTTGGTTGGGGGATCAGGTGAGGGCAGTGTGTGTGGGTGGGGGATGTGCGGGAGGGGGATGGGTCGGTTGGTGGGGTATGTATGTGTCCCTTGGTGTGCGTGTGTGTCGGTAGGTGGGGGTGTGTATGTGTCCCTTGGTGCGCATTGTGTGGGTAGGTGGGGGTGTTGTGTGGGTGGGGTGATGTATGGATAGGTGGGAGATGGGCTTCATACCATGGTAATTAGCCTTGTTTATGTTTACAACATTCATTTCACAATGTTTATTTTTCTTCCTATGCAAATGTATAATGCTCTTGATGAACGAAAGACGAGTGATTGGAAGGGCCGAATGTAAGACGGGCCTGCGCGCCCAATTTGTGACCCTAATAAAGTTGATTTGATTTGATTTGATTTGCTTTGGGTTTGGGCTGTTGGCAATGGCGCTTTATAAATCCTGTGGAGTACCCATTCAGGTTTAAGACATTCTTCAGAGTTTCAAATTCCTCTGTCAGTGTGTCCTGGGTGCATATCTTTCTAGCACGGTCAAACAAGGTCCGTACTAAGCCCCGTTTGTACTGGACAGGTGTGAAGCTCTGAAAATTTAGGTATTGGCCAGTCCATGTTTCTTTGCGATACACTGATCTTTGAATTGTGCCGTCTGCTCTACGTCTCATTAGAATATCTAGGAACGGGAATGCTTCATTGTGTTCGTGTTCCATAGATAGAGAGATGTTTTTATGCGTCTTGTTCATTGTGGCCTGAACGATGTTGCTTGTAGCTCGTCTGTGGTGATAATTAGTATATGGTCCACATAACGCCGGTAAAAGGCCAAGTTGTTGATGTCTGAGGATCTCTTTTCTTCTAAATGTGCCATGAAGATGTCCGCTAGAATAGGACCAAGAGGACTCCCCATGGCCACTCCGTCAATTTGGCGGTATGACTTAGTTAGAAAATTGAATTGTATGTTGGCGGTACATAGTAGTAGTAGCCTCTCCAGAATAGGTGTTGGTATGCCTAATTTTAGTTGTTTGTCTTCACTGCGTTCCCTTATTATTTTCACTGCCTCCTCTAATGGAATGTTAGTGAATAGGGAGGCTATATCCATGGATGCCATGTGTTTGTTATTTATGTCCATAGTATCCAATAATTCCACCAGTTGGAATGTATCTCTGAGTATTTTTGGATCGAAGGACTGTCGTACTGGCTTTAACATTTCGGCTAACCATCTCGCCATTTGGTGTTGTGCAGAGTTAACCATGGATAGGATAGGTCTTGGCGGGATGCCGGGCTTGTGAAGTTTGGGTAGACCGTACATCTGAGGAGTGTGCGAGCCACGTGGTGTGAGTGTTTTTGCAGTGGCCTCACTGATGAGTCCCGCATTCACAAGTGACTGGATCTCTTTCCTCATTATAGCATCCAGGTCCTCCGACTTGTTTACTTTTTGATCTATCCTGAATTTGGATTCATCTGACAATATTACATCCATTTTTCTCTGGTAGTCTGACATGTCCATCAGTACTGTACCGCTCCCTTTGTCAGGTTTCAGTATGACGAGGGTTTTGTTAGCCTTTAACGCTTTTAAGGCAGAAAGGTGTTCGTTGGTCAGCGGACACGTCTGTTTAGAGGGTGTTGTGTGATTATGTTGGTTTATTTAAATACAGCTGTATAGGTAGTTTGATGGCGGATACTGTCATTGAAGTGTGAAGGTCTTCACATATTCTAGGTTACAGCATATTCAGGTGAGACGGCAGTTACCTGTTTCAACCCTAGAGCTGTAATTGACAACAAAGTAAATATCTCTTCACATGGGAATGGAACCATGGTCACTTTTCTGGTAGGCAAGGCATTGGCCATTTGCTACCGTTGATGTACTCCCAGCAGTGTTTTAAACTCATCCACCACATAATGGGTTATAGGTTTGGCATATTATTCTTCAGGCTCTAGAAACGTGCTCCAGTATGTTAGATTTTAACAGTTAGTTAGTTAGTTAGTCGAGGTTCCAACCTCACGCAACGGGTCATCCCCATTATGCTCCGTTCCTGTGCCATGAATAACACACAAAATGCTCCCCACTGGCCAATGTTAAAAGTGGAACAGATGGGAGTCTCGGCAATCCAACAGCCCGCATAGGTACACTGTGCATAATGCCGCCGCCAGAATGCCAACACACAAGACCTCCACGAAAACCACAGTTCATTGTCGATGGAATCGGCAGTCACCAGAAAGACCTCATTGACCCGAGATTTCCCACATGGCTCTGTCTCTATCCACAGGGCGACCCGCCGAAAGCGTCACATTAAGCACGAACTCCGTAGCGCCAGCGCCGACTCTCAGGAGTCTCCTGAAAGATGCACTCATGAATTGAGAAGGCAAATCAGTCAATTCAGCAACAGCCAGTAGCCATTGTTCCGAACATGCAGGTCACTGTACAAACAAAAGCGGACATGTAGAAGCATTCCACGTGAATATCACAGCTCACAGAGTCGCGCCTTGCCCCCTCAACTCCCAAATTTTAAAAACAGAAAAAAATTTTTTTTTAAAAAAAAAAAGGGAAAAACCCTTTTAAAAAAACTTTTAACAGAATCAAAAACTGAAAAAAAAAACAAAAAGGGTGTTTTTTGGGAATTTTTTAAATT
>JACEFZ010023121.1:0-36866 GCA_014155875.1 Cepaea nemoralis | reverse complement strand
ATAAAATCATACATTTCAAATCAACATCTTACAAACATTAAACTATCCTCAATTTTTCCCAAAACCCTTCATCTTTGGGGACATCAGGGGGGGAAATAACACTATAAATTCTCTCTCCCCCCCCTGTAATCCACCCATATCTCTTTCTTTAAACCCCTTTAAAATACAAACAAATTTCCCCATTTTCCATCCTCTCCAATAAAACCCTATAAAACCCACACCATACATCCCCAAAAAAAACCCCATCCAACCAAAAAAAAAACCAACTATCATATCAATCTAACATACATTCCATCAACAAATCCCCAACTAAACAAATACTTACTACATACATACATACATACATACATACATACATACATACATACATACATACATACATACATACATACATACATACATACATACATACATACATACATACATACATACATAGCATACATAGCATACATAGCATGCATAGCATGCATAGCATGCATAGCATGCATAGCATGCATAGCATGCATGCATGCATGCATGCATACATACATGCATGCATGCATGCATACATACATACATACATACATACATACATACACATAAATTGTGTTATATATATATATATATATATATATATAAGGGGTTCTCATAAGTCTTTAGCTAGACCATGAAGGATTAGGCGGAGAAAATTGAAATTTGGCATAGTGCTTATTCTTTCTCTATGTAGCCCACGACCTGAATTTATGGATTTCTGCATCTCTGCGTGACCTTGAAAAGACCTTCAGAATAAAACAACCTATTTTTTTCGAACTAAACCAGTTATCACAAGCCAGTACGACATCTTCAACACTGTCAAAACCATTTCCTTTCAGCTGTTGTTTAAGATTTGGGAAAAGAAAAAACAGGTCTGATGGAGCCAAATATGGAGAATATGGTGGGTGTGGAAGAATTTCAATATACAAATCGTTGGCAGTTTGCAGCACAAGTCGTGCTTCATGGGAGGGCGCGTTGTCTTCAAGTGAAGGCAGAATTTGCGAACGCGCTATCCCTCGTTTTCTGGTCACAGCCTTTCTTAGTTTGATAAGGAGATCTGCATAGTACTGCCTATTAACCGTATTGGTATGAAGCCTGTAATCTTTCAATATGACACCTATGACGTCCCAAAAAACAGTCAGCATCACTTTTCTTGCAGATGTTTGTGCTCTTGGCTTGACATGTGTTGCTGAGCCCGGCGTTTTCCACTGCATGCTGGCAATTTTGGATTCTGGGTCATAATGGTGAATCCAAGTCTCATCTACCTTCACCATGGTCGTCAACATGTTTTTTGACCGGCACATGTTGAGCAACTGGCCACAGCAATCACTAAGGCAATCAAAGAAGATTGATAAACCAACACAGAACTGGCGTCGTTAGCCGCTACACGCTGCGGGATTTGCTGAGGAGGGGATCCGAGCACTTATGGACTGAATGGTCCGATGTGCAACGAGGATGATCTGTCGACTAACTAACTAACTAACTAACCCGTATTTGTTTCTGTTCACTTGTCAGCAGGCGCGCGACCCAGCAGGCACACACTTTTCTCATGTTCAGCCTGTTGTGTAAAATTCTGAAAACTGTAATCTTACTCAGTTTGCTGAACCCGATATCTCTGCAATTGTCATTTTCCTATCCTGATCTATGATTTTCTTCACTTTTGCAGCATTTGCATCATTGCACTCTGAGGACGGTCGTCATGATCTTGGCAGATCAGCAACTTGGAAACGGCCACACTTAAACTGCAAACATCAATTTTTTACAGAAGCATACGAAGGACAGACTTCCTCATACACTGGCTCCATCTCCCTGTGTATTTCTTTAGGTGTTTTTCCCTGTAACATCAAGAATGAGCTTTATTGCAGTCCTGACGTCTGATTTCTCCATTGTTCTTACAAACCGTTGGATGTGCAGATCTGGTCAATAGGGTGTGTTGTTCCATGCACGATATCGGGAAAACCAGTTAAGGATGGCAATTCATAATTCATATGTCCATTACAAATTGAGTGAGCTATACAATGCGCTAAATTTCAATTGTCTCCACCTAATCCTTCATGGTCAGGCTAAAGACTTATGAGAAGCCCCTTGTATATATATATATATATATATATATCTGTTTGTCTGTGTCTATCATTATGTCTGTTTATCTTCATATTTTAAACTTACTCGTTCATTTATAAAGCTGTGTTCAAAACTAACATCGTGAGAGGAGCAGGAGGAAGAGGAAGAAGAAAAGAAGAAGAAGTGGAAGAAGAAGAAGAAGAAGAAGAAGAAGAAGAAGAAGAAGAAGAAGAAGAAGAAGAAAAGAAGAAGAAGAAGAAGAAGAAGAAGAAGAAGAAGAACAGAAGAAGATACATACATACATATGCATACGATAACACTCCGACACACAAACATAAAAAGTCGCTTAAAAGTCGACAGGGTCGACTTCATTGCACCGCGTTTGATCCCATATGGCTCGGTCTCTTTCTGCAGCACGGAATGCGTCGCACAAAGCACGACCTCCGTAGCTTTTAGCGACGACCCACAGGAGTCTCCGAAACATTTAACTCGTAAACCAAAGGACGCGACCCGGAATCGAACCCACGACCTTGGAAGCACGAGTCAAACGGCTTGACCACTTCGCCACAGAGACTCCCACACATGATCTCTCCCACACAAAGACCTCTTCACGAGATGCACATTGCCCTTGAACTATTTGAGTGGACAGAGAGAGAATGCCGACCCAGTCCTGCACATGGGTGATAGTCTCCCCTCTACGCGCATCTCCTCCAGCGGGTTCACCCCCACAGCCTACCCAGGGACCACCAAATGATGTTGTGTATTCCGGTGAATGTTTACTCGATGCAAATGTTAACAGATGATGATAGAAGCTGTTGGCAGGGGCCGCTGCATTTCCTGCGCGATGGTTCAGACTATTTGTCTATCGTTGTTATTGTGTTCATGTCTGGCACCCGAGATCACACGGGCTGGCGTTCAGTTTGACGGAAACAACATTAACAAAATTAGATAGATGTTAACTGGCGCTTATAGAAAGCAGATATCTTACCCGTCTCTACTCTGAAGAAAACATCAGATTCGTATTCTTCTTCTTGCTTGCTTGCTTGCGTTCGCTGGCTTTGAACTCCAGCGTGAAGTCCTGTATGTCGGATGGTGACATCCTGTTGTCCAACATCAGAGTGATGTCATACAGGATTGCGGTTTGCGCTAGTATCCGTTGTCCCATGTCTGGCTTATTGGCGTGCAGACTGATGGTTCCTCGCCGTGCAGGCAGATTACTCTGAAATTTAATTCCCAGTGGAGAATTGGCCTCAAACAACACATGGCAATATTTCTGTTGACTTGCTCACCCAGCAAAGCTGCTCTTCGTCTTTCTCACCTTGTCTGGAATCTCAAATGAAGCTCTCTAGCTTAAACATCCGGTGCGCTGATGCGAGGTAGTGGGTTCAAGTTACACATAAGTCACTTGGACTTAACTGTTGACTTCTGGTCATTGACTTGGGAACGTAAATTACAAGATTCCCAGAAGTCGGAGCGGGTTCGCCTGATGGCGAGGGACATTGGTAAAATGGAAAGCTAACATAAGCGCAAAAATCAGTCCAGTGTACTACATAGTAGTGGCAACTACAGGTAGTATAGGGTGTATTTTTAATGACTGTGCAGTGTTTGAAAATATTACTTGTCCAAGTTTTGTATTCACCCTCTGTAAATTTCATGCAACATAGTAGGTAAATACAAAACTTGGACCGGCAATATTTTCAAACACTGCACAAACATTAAAAATAGACTCTATAATTGCACGTATGTTTTGAGGTCTGAACAAGAAAACGAAAAACAAAACACACACACACACACACACACACACACACACACACACACACACATATTCACGAGGAATAGAAGGTGTCGGAGAAAAAACACATTCACAAGGAATAGATGGGGTCGGAGAAAGAAAAAAAACAAAACAGATTCACAAGGCATAAAAGGCGTCGGAGAAAAATAAACAACAGCACATTCACAAGGAATAGAAGTTGTCGGAGAAAAATAAACAACAACACATTCACAAGGAATAGAAGTTGTTGGAGAAAAACCATATTCACAAGGAATAGAAGTTGTCGGAGAAAAACCATATTCACAAGGAATAGAAGTTGTCGGAGAAAAACCATATTCACAAGGAATAGAAGTTGTCGGAGAAAAACCATATTCACAAGGAATAGAAGTTGTCGGAGAAAAACCATATTCACAAGGAATAGAAGTTGTCGGAGAAGTCTTGAAGCTATTTCGACGTAATTAATTAACTTTGTTAATCCTTGTCGACTCACGGTGTGTAATCGGCACTTCTCCCTGAATCCCAACTATCCCTAACATGTTCCTTTTCTGGTTTCACTTGGTCAGAACTAAAGAAATCTGGCTCTGTAAGTGGCCACGTGCAATGTGTACTTAGACACTATGAAAATGTACACGTGATTGTTGAGTGCTTATGTCGGGTTTCTGCCACGAGACATTCTAGACTCTAGACCGAATGTATCAGATAAACATGTAAGTCGTGCTATTATTAGCATGCGGAAGCACATTTCTGAGGTTTTCCAGAGGTCGATAAACATCCGGTGTCTCCGGATCAATGACACCATTGTGATCGTGTTTTCAAAGATTGGCCACATATTTTCCCATACTCTCCGTCCTACACCATGTAAAGGCGCTATGACAGCATGCTTCAGGAAGAGTAGCAGACATCTATTCAACAATCAAATGTGTGGGTGGATGAGAGACTTGTGGGTTGGGGGATGTGTGTGGGGGTGGTGATTGTGTGTAGGGGTATGTATTTGGGTTGGTGGGGGTGTGTGGGTGTTGCTGGGTAGTGGGATATTTGGGTGGGTGTGTGTAGGTGGTGTGGGGGAATGAGTTTGGGGGATGTGTGTTGGTGGGGGTGTGGATGGGTCGGGGATGTATGTGTGGGTGGTGGGCTGTGTGTGTGTGCGTGGGAGATGTGTGTGGGTGGATGGGGGATGTGTTGGTGGGTGGTGAGATGTGTGTGTGTGGGTGGGCGATGTGCTTGTGGGTGGGGGATATGTGGTTAAGGGATGTGTGGTTAGGGGATGGGTGATTGGGGGTGTAGGTGGGTGTGTGTGTGTGTGTGTGTGTGTGTAGGTTGGGAAATGGGTGGGTGGGTGTGTGGATGGGTGCGGGATGTGTGTGTGGGTTGGGAGAGATTGTGTGGGTGGGGGATGTGCGTAAGTTGGAGATGTGTGGGTAGATGTGCGTTGTGTATGGGTAGGTGCGTGATATGTGGGTTGACGGGGGTGTATGTGTGGGAGGGGGATTATATTTGGGGGATATGTGTTTGGCTGGCTTTTTTTTTTGGGGGGGGGGGGGACGGGGGTGTGCGTGGTGAGGGATATGTGGGTGGATGAGTGTGTGTATATATTGGGTCTCCTGGTTGGCTGTTGCAGATGAGGACGGAACACGTATGGGCATGTTGCGTGTGCTGCGATGTCGGTTCCGGACTCAACCCATAACAGGAAACTACTGAGGCGCAATTTAGTTATTTATTTGTATTATTTATCAGCGAAGGCCGTTCTACAAGTGGCAAATGAAACTCGAAACTGATATGAGAAATTAGGCTAAACCGTCAAGATTTATTAGACACGTTATGAGAAGAAACAGACTAGAAAACTTGGTGACAACAGGTAAGATTGAGGGGAAAGGAACAGGGGAAGGCAGGGAGGTAAATACCTGGATGGCTTGGCCACGTGGCTTGGTCGGGAAAAGATCACAAAGCTGATTTAAGACTCTGGTGATCGAGTGAGATGGCGAATCATGACCGCCCATGCAACATGGCACATGATGATGTTGTCAACGTCACGACGGCCGAGTTCACGTCTCAGAACATGTCCAGTGCCGACTTGTGGCCGCGTCGATCTGGCAGCAGAGGTCAATTTGAGATCAACCGCTTGGACGGGGATTCGATCACACTCCCATCGGGACGTCAGGCAAGTGAGCCAGCCACTGGGCCACCGAGGGGCCTCCTCTGATCTGTGCTTGGTTCAAACCCGGTTTGTTTGTGAGTGTCACATGGCGCCCGTCTATAATGAGTTGGTTCAAACCTGTTTTGTCTGTGAGTGTGAGATGGCACCTATCACTAATGAGTTGGTTTTAAAAGTTGGTTCATAAATCTTTAGCAGGCTGCAACCGGTTTGACAGGATTCACAGGGCTTCAACAAGCCTCAGCAGGATTCATAGGGCTTCAACAGGCTTCAGCAGGCTTCAACAGGTTTAATAGGGCTTCAACAAGCTTCAATAGGATTCACAGGGCTTCAGCAATCTTAGGCACGCTTCGTGATTCTTCAGACAGACTTCATGCGGCTTCATCAAGCTTAAGCGGGCTTCATAGGGCTTCAGCAAGCTTCAACAGGATTCAAAGGGCTTTAGCAGGCTTCAACAGGTTTCAGCAGGCTTCAGTGGGATTCATAGGGCTTCAACAAGCTTCTGCAGGCTTCAGAAATCTTTACATGGCTGCAACAGGATTTAGCAGGATTCGTAAGGCTTCAGCTGGCTTCAGTGGACTTCATAAGGATTCAACAGAATTCATCAGGTGTTACTAGCTTCCACGGGCCTCACTATGCAGGCTGGGTCAGGTTTTGGCTAGCTTCCACGGGCCTCACTATGCAGGCTGGATCAGGTTTTGGCTAGCTTCCACGGGCCTCACTATGCAAGCTGGATTAGGTTTTGGCTAGCTTCCGCGGGCCTCACTATGCAGGCTGGATCAGGTTGCAGCACAGCGGGGACCACAGTGAGTGCTGCTTCTGGTAGACTGACGTTCCCAGGAAACTCCAGGGAGATGGGAGGGTAAAGACATAGGTCATTGACCTGGTGCTTCTATATCGTTGTACCGAGGGAGTGGTGGCCGAGAGGTCGCCGTGCCCACTTAAATCTCCTATACAGTAGTGGGAACGTTCCAGAACCTGTGGATGCTAATGATATCACACGCCCCCGTGATGTCTTGGGCAGTGAGATCAGACACCCACCCTACTTGGATAAGGGCGAAAAAGTGGAGGTTTCATGTCCAAGTTGTGCACGTTACAAATTCAAGGCAGTTGGAAATCGCACAGAGTTGGCCGTAAGACCACGGATGTGGCGAACTTTCTAGGAAAGAAAACCTACCGACAGGTAGATAGAGCCCATTGTCTTAGATGGAACCTGTCTAGAGGAGACAAACCTGACACAGGTGTAGGTAGAAGCCACACACACACCAACCTGTCTTGTATATTACTAGGTGTGACATACTCACCTCGAAGGAGGAACAAAGAATAGGAAGAAGAAGAAGAAGAAGAAGAAGAAGAAGAAGAAGAAGAAGAAGAAGAAGAAGAAGAAGAAGAAGAAGAAGAAGAAGAAGAAGAAGAATACAGTTTTTCCTGGTGGGTTGGTACGAAAAGCAGCCATTTGTTTGATCTTTAGAATAACATGAAAGTGATAGAGGCGGGAACTAATGCCCCACAACACGCTACCATGGTACACAAGATGGTAATTTTGCACACAAACAATATCATATTTGTTTTACACAAGTACTGAGACAGAATTCTATGCTACCAACTCTATGCTACCAACTATATACTACCAACATGCTACCAACTCTGTGCTACTAACTCTATACTCTCAACACTATTCTATGCTACCAACTATATATCAGCTCTATACTACCAACTCTATGCTACCAGCTATACACTACCAACTCTATACTGTAGTGCGTTCACAAGTGTTTGCCCTCTTTCACGTTCATTCTTTTTTTTTTTTTTTTTAAACATATCTGCCGCACTGTTATGACACTCTGTTCCTGCCATCTAATATTTACTCCTATCCAAGGAATATGTCTTTGGTAGGTACAAAAGCAACTGAATTCACCGAAAGCGGCGAAATTTCGTTTATGTTGTAGCGAAAATGTATTGAATCCCCGCTCACAAAGTTGTTTTACAATAATGCAAGTCCATTATCGGCGTCTTCTCTGAACACTCCCGTTCGACTACGTACATTGCTTCTCATGAGGAAATTTCCGTGCACCGTGGAGAATACTCTTTATTGAACACTGATGCTTTCATGTAAAGATGCGCTGCATTACAAAATATGCATTTCATCTCTGACCTGTATATTATATACGGCATATAAACACACATTGAGATCTGCTGTACAATCTTCAAAACAACATTGTTATTGTTGTAGAGTGTCTATAATGATAAGGTTATATGCTAAATATCTTCATTTTCCCTCAGTTGGTTACTGAGTTATGGATTTTTATAAAGGAGCAAACATTTGTGAACGCACTATACCAACTCTGTACTACCAACTCTACGCTGCCAATGCCAAACTGGAAATGACAGAAATAGAGAAAACAAATTACAACAACGAAAATGAGATTCTTGGGAAGAATACTCAAAGTATCAAGAAGACTGAAACATCAGAAATGATGAATTGAGGACTAAAGTTGGGGTTATATCAGCGCTAGATTTCATCAGAAAACAGCACGTTAAATGGTCCGGCCATGTAACTAGGCTACCAAATGACTGTTCACTACAACAAGCAATAACGAACAGATCAAATGGAATTAAAAGAACAGGCCGACAACGTAAATACTTTAAAGAGGGAATAACAGAGTCCATGGGAATCTCGATATATGAAACCCATGACCCGGGAAGGTTAACCCGGTCAACAAATGCCCGAAGAAGTCGGATGTGTCGGCCTAACGGCGCAAGAACGCAGCTCTGCTGTAAACAGGCACAACGCAATCACATCCGGAAAAAAACTCCGGATGAACGAAGAAGAAGAAGAAGAAGAAGAAACCCATAAACTGGCACTCTCCTGCTGATGATGCTTCACATCGACACCACAAGGTACCAGAGGAACACGGTGAGATGAGACGAAACTGAGACAGAAAGAACGCATTTAACACTTCTCTACGTCAGTTAGTGTCTTCAACACATGTATGCGTGCGCGCATGTGTATTTTGTTATCAACATCAATTTCTCATGTTCCCCTGACCGGCAATGTCTATTTATCATGTTCCCCTGACCGGCTATGTTTGCTCTCGTTTCGCTCACCGCCAATGTCCGGTCCTCGTTTCGCTGGCCATCAATGTCCGGTCCTCGTTTCGCTGGCCATCAATGTCCGGTCCTCGTTTCGCTGGCCATCAATGTCCGGTCCTCGTTTCGCTGGCCATCAATGTCCGGTCCTCGTTTCGCTGGCCATCAATGTCCGGTCCTCGTTTCGCTGGCCATCAATGTCCGGTCCTCGTTTCGCTGGCCATCAATGTCCGGTCCTCGTTTCGCTGGCCATCAATGTCCGGTCCTCGTTTCGCTGGCCATCAATGTCCGGTCCTCGTTTCGCTGGCCATCATTGTCCGGTCCTCGTTTCGCTGGCCATCAATGTCCGGTCCTCGTTTCGCTGGCCATCAATGTCCGGTCCTCGTTTCGCTGGCCATCAATGTCCGGTCCTCGTTTCGCTGGCCATCAATGTCCGGTCCTCGTTTCGCTGCTATCATTGTCCGGTCCTCGTTTCGCTGGCCACCAATGTCCAACTCTCGGACTAACTAAAGCTTCACTAGCTCATTATATTAAGAATCATCCGCTCGCACTTCGTCATCGACCGATAAAGACTAAGCACTTGTGGTGTGCTGCTGGGTGTAGAAAACTCGACGTTAAGCCAGGATCAAGCCCACTTGGATGTTAAACATGCGTGCTAGAACAATTCTTAAGAATGTGAAACGCGAATCCCTGCCAATGACAGTTGTTTCTTTTATGTCTGTTGTGTACAACGCTGCATCTGATAACAGTTCTTAGGTGGTCGCCGACTGGCTGTTGACGGACTCGTTACAGAGAATACGAGTACAAATGCATGGCCATCTTGTCGGCAGCGACTACCACGCTCAGGGATGACTGCAGACGGTCGCAGGAGGAACTGAAAGCTGGCGTACTGCAAGCAAGCTCGCGAGCAGACAGACGGCTGCAGACCACTACAGCAGCACATCGCACCTCTTAAACGACCACAGAGGATCGCTAGTCTGGGGGGACTAGAAAGTCTGGACGAACCAGTTCTCAAGACATGTTCTGCCTCCGCTGTGTACAACCAACGGGAGGGGGTGGGGAGAATTGATCCTGGGTCCGTCGGTACAGCGTGTGTGATCTTCGCAATGAAGTCACTGCTAGACTTGAATCTCTTCATCCATTCATCCACGCACTGCTGTTAAAACACCCTAAAAAAATCCACTCGCAAGCGCTCGCCAAATCTTGACTGACAGATAAACCTGATAGTTTTAAGTTTCGCACACCAGGGACACTTTCTGAACTTAAACACCTGATTCGCTTAACGGACCAAATACCCAAAGTACGAGTATTCGATGTATGGGTACAATGTTGTGGAGGACATTTTTGTAGCGACACCGTGTGTGGGTGCACAGTGAAATCTATTAGTTGTAGTACCACAGGTAACTGACGGTGTGTCCTTGTGTCACCGGTCAGGAGTTTCTCGGTCATATCGCGGCTTCTGTTAGCTGACAGCTCCGCGAGTTTTATCTGTTTAAATCATTGTTTTTGTTTATGTTAGGAAGTAAAATTGTTGAAAAGGAAAATATGTTGTTATCAAGACACGGTACAGTTCGACTTGCCCTTCATCAGTTGTCCAAGTGGCTTCACTTAGGGTTTTGCGTAATGTCATATCCGGCAACTTAAGACATTTTATGTGGTCGTATCGCGTGTGTAGGTTGTGTTTGTAGATCACAGACTTGCGCGACGTGTTTTCCACCGTGTCTGGATTGTGTAGGCCCGTCAGTGGCTTGGGAACATCCATCTGTGCATTGTGTAGATCTATTAGCGTTGTGCAGATCTATTAGCGTTGTGTATATTGATCTCTGGATTGTATATATCCATTCCCAGAGGTGATATGGTACTAGACCGGCAATTATTCACTTTCGTTCATGGATTCATTCACTATTTTGCATTGTTGGCAATAATAAAATCACCCAGACGTCTTGGGCCTAACATTACAAGCTAGAGGATACACCAAGCAACACAAAGAAGTGTAACAGAGGTTCAACCAGACAACAGAAAGAATTGTAACAGAGGTTCAACCAGACAACAGAAAGATTTGTATCAGAGGTTCAACCGGTCAACATAAAGATTTACTGGTCTCACCAGATACACCATCTTCTTTTGAAAGGAACCAGTGGTGTTAAACACTCGAACAACTAGGCATCACTAAAGACTATTAGCTTTAATCCGGACAGCCGTACCATGCGTTGGTGCCGAATCCGACTAGTTCTGCTGGGCCTGCTGCTGTGTGTGTGGTGCACGTTGTCAGTGGGATATGTGGACAGAACTTCACAGACCCAGCCTCCAGTGCCTTCCTGGCCGATGTTGTCATTGAAGGCAAGGTCCGATCCACCTCGGACCCCGACGACCTAGGGACCTACAACATCACAGTTGCGGTCAAGAAGAACATCCTCAAAGGCGGGGAACTGATCAACAGAGGTCGCCCTCCCAAAACGATTACTGTAGACAGGTTTAAAGCGGGAGGCAAGGATAAGCAGCTCTGCCTCGGCCAAGTGCAGAAAGGCCGGACGTATTTGTTCTTTCTGAAGGATATCCAGGACCGGAAGGGATTATATTTCAACATAACAGCCATGCCTGTGAAAAAATCGAAGAAAGTTATTTCAGAAGTCAAGAGCGTACTTTGTGACGGCTGTGGTAAGTTGTTTCCAATGCTGTTATTTTGTTGTTTTCATTGTGTTTGGTAGATTCCAGTGTGTAATCTGTGTGACTTTGTTTACTTACAGATACCGTAGATACTTCCATCCCATCGTAGACCCATATCGTTGATCCATATTGTTGATCCATATTGTTGATCCATATTGTTGATCCATATTGTGTGTTAGTCTTTCTTCCTCTTCTACATGGGTCATCGATGTCAATTTTGCCCCCCCCCCTCTTCTAGCCCGATCATCGATCTATGTCAGCAATATTTCATTTTATTCCTCTTCTAACCCGTCATCGATCTATCTAGCAGTCATTTTCCTCTTCTACTCCTAACATCCACCCATCTATCAGTCACATGTCTTCTTTTACCCCATCATCCATGTATCTATCAGTCATATTTTCTCTTCTACCCCCGATCATCGGTGCATCTATCAATCATATTTCCTCCTCTTCTCCCACCCCAATCATGTACCCGTCAGTCTTGTTTAGTTATTTCTCCTTCGCACCTGTATTGTTAAAACATCTACCATAAAATTCCCCCCTCTTTCCTGGGATGTTGCCGTATCTAATTCTTGTTACGTTTTCCTCTTCTATACTAGAATAATGATATGCTTTTCAGTCGTGGTGTCTTTACCTCTTGCACCATACAAAAGTGACACAGCTGTAGGTTTTGTCAAGTTTTCTTCTCCTAAACCAGAAAGCCGTGACACCTAACAGTCTGTTGTGGCTTCACATCCTCAAAACTATCTTGTATAACTAGCCATCCTACTGTCTCTCTTCTATAACTGCACACACACTGTTGATTTGTATAACAAGTATGGCGTATAACGAGGCTTCGCCTCCTTTCTCTGGCGACTGTTTATGGATGTGTTACATGTCCTCCTCAGAGTTATCCGTCTATTTGTGGGTTGTACATTCATACTCGCTCCACCAGTCCGTCTATTTGTGGGTTGTACATTCATACTCGCTCCACCAGTCCGTCTATTTGTGGGTTGTACATTCATACTCGCTCCACCAGTCCGTCTATTTGTGGGTTGTACATTCATACTCGCTCCACCAGTCCGTCTATTTGTGGGTTGTACATTCATACTCGCTCCACCAGTCCGTCTATTTGTGGGTTGAACATTCATGCTCGCTCCGCCAGTCTGTCTATTTGTGGGTTGTTCATTCATACTCGCTCCACCAGTCCGTCTATTTGTGGGTTGTACATTCATGCTCGCTCCACCAGTCCGTCTATTTGTGGGTTGTACATTCATGCTTACTCTACCAGTCCGTCTATTTGTGGGTTGTATATTCATGCTCGCTCCGCCAGTCCGTCAATTTGTGGGTTGTACATTCATACTCGCTCCGCCAGTCCGTCAATTTGTGGGTTGTACATTCATACTCGCTCCACCAGACATTTAGTTGAATTATCATGCTCTATTGTATTATTTTCCATCCGATCTGTGCCAATCGTCGGCTATTAATGTACCCAGTCGTTGACACAAAGTCAACACAAATAAACGGGCGGATCCACTTCATTCTATAGGGTTTTGTACCGTATGGGACGGTCTCTTTCCTCTGCGCGGCCTGTCGAAATCGTCCCACAAATCACGAACTCCGTGGCTCCAGCGACGGGGTAACGACTTTGTTACGGATTGATTAATTGATTGATTTAGGAACCGACATCACAGCATTCGGGGCATTCCCATAAGCACTCTGTCCCCATCCTCAGCAGCCAGCGAAGAGTTCCAAAACCAATAGTGCCAGTAGCAATCTGATTATATGTCCGTCTCGCCTTTCCTCTGAGCGTCGAGCGTCGGCCAGATCCTCTCATCACTCCACGCTGTCTCAATCTTGCCAGACCATGGTGATCCATTTGCTCCTCCGAGGTGTACACGTGCTCCCACAAGGCCGCAACCATGTCTGGCTTGTCACGCATCAATACTCCACCAAGTTTTGCAGAGCCAGCCAATCTGTCCGCCTGTTCATTCTCCAGCACACCGGCATGCCCCGGAGATGCTTGCCACCCGTGACCTCCGAAGCGAAGCAAGCCACTCTGCCCGAAGCTTGCCTGTCCTCACCTTCTTCAGCATGCTTTCTGAGTCAGTTACAATCACGATTTGTGTGTGTATCGTATTCTCCATCCAGCGGAAAGCTGCACTGACCGCTTCCACCTCCATTCTTAAGCTAGATGTTGTGGTATCATATGCCAGGCTCTCCTGTACCAAACGTAGACCATTAGCTTTTCCTAAGAACCCCAGGCACTTCTCCTACCTCTCAACACTGACCCATCTGTGTATATAATCACATCACCCGAGCGAGAATTATCCTGAATTAGTTGCTGGAGTTCCACTTCCGTGGCCCCTGCTGGCCACTCCCTGCACTCCCGGCTCAATGTGATTATAACCTTGCACAAGTCTGACTGCTCCGCTGGCATTCTGACCCACTCCTCTCCTCGATTAATATTCTCCAAGATGCACACCTGTCTGATCGTATCCTCCGCCTGAGCCATCCACGATTTCCCTCTTATCAGTCGCAGACCCTTAACTGCGTCCAGCGCCTCATGCAACGGGTGATCTGTGTCAGCAGCTACTCTGAGGTATGCCTTCGCTTGCATCATCTTGAGCCTACCAGCAACAGTCCGCAGACCAAGGATGTAACGCATACAAACTACTGAGGTGTCTCTGGTGCATCCCAGAATGACCCGCATAGCTTCGTTCTGTATGCGCTCTAATTTCACCAGCTGACTCTTTGAGACTGTGAGCAGTCCTAGTCCATAATCAATCACTGAGAGGATCAAGTGCTGGTATAGCGTGAAAAGCATTCTCTGCTCTGTGTCCATTGCAGCCATAGTTTTAAGTGCATTGAGTCCCTTTTGTTACGGAGTCTCCCGTTAACGCAAATGACAAAATGACAGTAGCCAACCACCGTGCTAGGGTAGAAGTGAAGTACTGTTGTATGTTTCTCTAAACTCTAGGGTAGAAGTGAAGTACTGTGTGTGGAAATCTACACTCTAGGGTAGAAGTGAAGTACGTCTGTTTGTGAATCTACACTCTAGGGTAAAAGTGGAGTATTATTGTATGTGAATCTGCACTCGAGTGTAGACGTGATGTGTTACTATATGTGAATCTATACTCTTGAGTAGAAGTGAAGTACTGTTGAAAGTGAAGTTACACGTTAGGATATAAATGAAGTACGTATGTATGTGAGTCTACACTCTTGGTTATAAGTTAAGTACTGTTGTATGTGAATCTACACTCTAGGTTAGATAGAAAGACAGACAGACAGACAGACAGACAGACAGACAGACAGACAGACCGACCGACCGACCGACCGGCCGACCGACCGACCGACCGACCGACCGACCGACCGACCGACCGACCGACCGAGCGACCGACCGACCGACCGACCGACCGACCGACCGACCGGCCGACCGACCCGACCCGACCCGACCCGACCCGACCGACCCGACCGACCCGACCGACCCGACCGACCCGACCGACCCGACTTACTTACTTGTTTCATCCAGACAGACAGACAGACTTACTTGTTTCATCCAGACAGACAGACAGACTTACTTGTTTCATCTATCTATTCAACCATCAACTAATTCCGCGCCGTCTCAAGGTCTACCATACTTCTGCGTTTTCCTGCTTCTCACTTCCGCTGGAATATTTGGGTGAGAGCTTAATTTGGCTGCGAGTTTAATTTGGGGGAGAGCTTAATTTAGGCGAGAGTTTACACTGGCTGAAAGTTTACTTCGGGCACGAGTTTACTAGAAGTGTAAATATTCCCGGCGATAGCAGATGGGCCGAGCAATCTGTGTGAGCTGAAACATCATTAGGTATAAATGTGAATTCTGATAAACACTGTATGTCATAGAAGATAGACAAATATTAACACTGAAGAGTGCAGTCTTGTCGGGAAGGGAATTGAAACCAAATGTTGCAGCACAGAAATAAAATGTTGTAGCACATAAACAAAATGTTGCAGCACAGAAATCAAGTGGTTTTGTTCGGGGTGAATGTGTGGTTGGTTAAATAGGGGATAAAGAAATAGGACACCCATGCATACAACGAAATGCGAAATGCAGAGAGATCTAAGGGTTGGTAAGAAAATGAGGAAGATGGTGAAAGGAATCCATATGACACATGTAACTTATGACAGGGTCAGGAGTAAGTAGCTGGCACTGTTTGGTCACGGCAAGAGAATATAGAGACTTGGTCGTGGGGCGGGGGGGGGGGCCGTTGTGTAGGGGATGACAAGGGGAAAGATGACCTGGTCGATCATGTAACTTAGTACAGAGATAATCATGAATTATAATAGAAACTACTACTACTACTACTACTACTACTACTACTACTACTACTACTACTACTACTACTACTACTACTACTACTACTACTACTACTACTAGAACTACTACTACTACTGCTACTACTACTACTACTACTACTACTACTACTACTACTACTACTACTACTACTACTATACTAGAACTATTACTACTACTACTACTACTACTACTACTACTACTACAACTACTACTACTGGTACTACTACTACTACTACTACTACTATTACTACTGCTGCTGCTGCTGATACTACTACTACTACTACTACTACTACTACTACTACTACTACTACTACTACTACTACTACTACTACTACTACTACTACTACAAACATTACTACTACTAGTAGTAGCAGTATAGTAAAAAGTACAGTATTTAGAAAAATAGGCCTTGTCAGCCATCTTAGAACTCACTGCTCCATACTTTCAACCCCACTGGATGAACTGAATGGTCATCATCATTTTTGATGGACAACCCCACTGGATGAAATGAATGGTCATCATCATTCTTTATGGACAAACAACAGTAGCATTAGCAGCAACAGCAGCAGATGTAATATGCACATAGGTGTACATGCGTTTGCATTATGTGTTAAATATTTATTATATCTGTATTCCGTTTACATTCTCGTATGTCACAATCACATATGCACTTCTATCCTCTTCGGTCGCATAGCTAACTGTTTGGGTGATGTTTTGTGGACGCTGTTCCACGGCCCATGTGTGTATATGGGACACTGTAGCAATAGTAAATCACACGCATAGAAGGAGAAGGAGGAAGAGGGAAAGAAAGAAGAAGAAGAAGAAGAAGAAGAAGAAGAAGAAGAAGAAGAAGAAGAAGAAGAAGAAGAAGAAGAAGAAGAAGAAGAAGAAGAATACCCAAAGAAGAAAGAAAGAAGAAATATGTATTTGTACTTAGGAAACCGTATCTGCAAGTCAGCTGTTTCTGTAAAATAATGAGGCGATATTTCCGCTGGTGATATTAAAGTATTTAGAAATAGCCTGGCAGCTCTTCCATCTTGGGCTGTATCGATTGGCAGCAGTTACCAATGTGAAGACTCTCATTGCCAGCAAGTGTAACATGAGCCAGTCTGGGCCCGGTCTCAAGTTGGCCTCTCCAGAGTCGAAGTCATGTCAAAATAGGAAACAGAGCTCTTCATCATCATCATCATCATCATCATCATCATCATCATCATCAATCGTCATTATCATTATCATCATCATAATCATCATCATCATCAACAACAACATCATCACCAACATCATCATCACCATCATCACCAACATCATCATCAACATCAGCATGAGGCCTTTACTCAGGAGTCTCCGTGGCCGAGTGGTTACACCGCCTGCTGCACTCCGAAGGTTGTGGGGTCGATTCCTGACTCTGTCATGTGGTTCACGAGAGCGAGTTTTCTCGGATACTCCTGGGAGTCGTCGCTGGAGCTACAGAGTTCGTGCTTTGTGCGGCGATGTCGGCAGGCCGTCCTGCGGAAAGACATCGAGCCATATGGTATTAAACCTGGTGCAATGAAGTCCATCTTATCACGTTTAAACCTTGTGAAAGACATGAATATAGATAGTGCTCACAAACAAATTCGCGTGTATTGTTTGACACTCATAGAAGTTGAAGAAAGAAGTAGAGTGTAGAGAACACACTAGACAGCTCTAGTTACAGACCGGGATTCGAACCTGTCACCTTCAAATGACACGAGCGCCTCGCTGCAGGAACAAATGTACTTTTGACGCATGACTAACTAGACACCCCTAGAAAGTTGTCATCATTAGCCAGGTCTATCATACACATGAACCCACAACTATGTCATCATTAGCCAGGTCTATCATACACATGAACCCACAACTATGTCATCATTAGCCAGGTCTATCATACACATGAACCCACAACTATGTCATCATTAGCCAGGTCTATCATACACATGAACCCACAACTATGTCATCATTAGCCAGGTCTATCATACACATGAACCCACAACTATGTCATCATTAGCCAGGTCTATCATACACATGAACCCACAACTATGTCATCATTAGCCAGGTCTATCATACACATGAACCCACAACTATGTCATCATTAGCCAGGTCTATCATACACATGCACCCACAACTATGTCATCATTAGCCAGGTCTATCATACACATGCACCCACAACTATGTCATCATTAGCCAGGTCTATCATACACATGCACCCACAACTATGTCATCATTAGCCAGGTCTATCATACACATGCACCCACAACTATGTCATCATTAGCCAGGTCTATCATACACATGCACCCACAACTATGTCATCATTAGCCAGGTCTATCATACACATGAACCCACAACTATGTCATCATTAGCCAGGTCTATCATACACATGCACCCACAACTATGTCATCATTAGCCAGGTCTATCATACACATGCACCCACAACTATGTCATCATTAGCCAGGTCTATCATACACATGCACCCACAACTATGTCATCATTAGCCAGGTCTATCATACACATGCACCCACAACTATGTCATCATTAGCCAGGTCTATCATACACATGCACCCACAACTATGTCATCATTAGCCAGGTCTATCATACACATGCACCCACAACTATGTCATCATTAGCCAGGTCTATCATACACATGCACCCACAACTATGTCATCATTAGCCAGGTCTATCATACACATGCACCCACAACTATGTCATCATTAGCCAGGTCTATCATACACATGAACCCACAACTATGTCATCATTAGCCAGGTCTATCAAACACATGAACCCACAACTATGGAATACGGACAGAATTTGTATCTAACCATTGAGCTAGCACCACAGATCTCAGAATGTTATATTAAACCAGCATAGGTCAAATAAATGTAAGAACTGTCTTAGTGGCCTCAAGGGTTCCCCCAATTCATATTTCTGTTTATACCTATATAGTTGAAGTTTTTATGTCTGTGTAGTTGTTAGTTTCTATATCGATATAGTTGTTAGTTTTCTAGATGTATATAGGATTAGTTGTGAATTTTAATCTCCTCTCTGTACGTTTCGGCACTCTAAAGCTCATGACTGTCCCGTTCATCCATATTCTGGTTTAGTTTTACTTCTGCTTCGCATGCAAACCCCGTTCTTATTTTAACATAGACATCCATCTTATGTTATCCGAAAGACAGAGGACTTTCTTACCTCCGCTACCCCTCTCCCCTCCCCTTCCCGCATAGATAAAGGGCCTAGTTCTTCGTTTAACGCACATTTACTTTATCACATAGCCAGAAAAGTTATACACAGAGCTTTGGTCCACATTCTCCATGTGTTTCTTCAGTCTGCCTCTTCACGAGAATCCTGCGACCAAAATCTGCCGACTTATAATAGTCTCTAATCTCTGGAAGAGAAACTTGTGGCGCCCTCTTGCTAGGGGGGTCCAGGGGCTGCGGGTGGCCGCTCTTAGTAGTTGTAGACTCATTTTCTGGCCGATTAGTATTTTATGTTGGTTTCTGTTGTGATGGGTTATTCTGTGGTATCTTGTGTCTGTACATTTGTGTGTTTGTGTGTTGTCTGCTCGTGTGTTGTCTGTTTGTGTGTTGTGTTTGTTTATGTTTGACTGTGAGCTGTATGTCTGTGCGTGGTGTCTGCTTGTATGTTGTATGCCTGTTTGTGTGCTATATTTGTTTGTGTGTTGCGTTTGTTTGTGTGTTATCTGTTTATGTATCTGTTGTGTATTTGTGTACTGTCTGTTGGAGGTTTGTCTGTTGTTGTTTTTTTTTTTTTGCGTGATATGTTTGATTAAATTATATCTGTTTGTTGTCTGTTTGTGAGTTGTATGTGTTTGTGTGCTTGTGTTTGTATGTATAGTGTCTGTTTTTATGTTTGATGTCTGTTTGTGTGATCTCTCTCTCTCTCTCTCTCTCTCTCTCTCTGTGTGCGTGCGTGTGTGTGTGTGTGTGTGTGTGTGTGTGTATGTGTATTGTCTATCTGTTTAGCTCAGTGGTTCTGCGCGTCCACTCGTCGTAGGTCAACCTAGAGTTGTAGGGTACCACACAAATATAACTGGCAATGCTGTTCGGATTTAAATAAGTTCATATGTATTGATCGACAACCACAGAAGCTGAGGAAACAAATATAGAGATCTTAGTATACACGAGCACGAGACAATAAAAAGAAATTTAAAGTTAAAAACACATCAAATACATATGCTGCTGCTGCTGCTTTCGTTATTATTATTATTATTATTATTATTATTATTATTATTATTATTATTATTATTATTATTATTATTACTATTGTTACTATCACTACCACTGACACCACTACAACCATCACTACGCTGCTACAACTGAAAAATCAGATTCTCTGGGCTGGTCACTTAACTCGCATGCCAAAACACAGGCCCCTAAATGAATTGTTTTACGGCGAGCTGCGTTGTGGTAAACGCTCCCAAGGTGGCCAGAGGCAACTCTTTCAACTTTAAAGACACTCTGAAAATCTAATTAAAAGCTTTTGGAATTCAACACGACACCTGGGAGACTGCTGCCAGAGACCGAAATTAGTGGCGTGCATCATTACGCAAGAGTGCAGTCACTTGTGAAGCAACCAGGACTGCAAGAGCTGTGAAGAAAGGGCTGGACAGAAAAACCACTGCAGAAGATTCTCATCCTGGAACATCAGGCATTCTTTGTCCACATTGTCAAAGAACATTTCGAGCCAAAATAGGCCTTATCAGCCATCTTAGAACTCAAGACTCCACACCTTCAACCCCACTGGATGAACTCAGTGTTCATCTTGATTCTTGATGGACAAACGCCATGCTGCTATTACTGTAGTATCAATCCACAGCAGCAGTGATAGCCACATCTGACAGTCATAGCCACATCTGACAGTGATAGCCACATCTGACAGTCATAGCCACATCTGACAGTGATAGCCACATCTGACAGTGATAGCCACACCTGGCAATGGTAGCTACACCCGTCTATGGTAGCTGGCAGTGGTAGCCACACCTGGCAATGGTAGTCGCATCTGTCTGTGGTAGGCACACCTGACAATGGTAGCCACATCTGGCAATGGTAACCACACCTGGTAGTGGTAGCCATACCTAGCAGTGGTAGCTGGCAGTGGTAGCCACACCTGGCAGTGGTAGCTGGCAGTGTTGGCCACACCTGGCAATGGTAGTTACATCTGTCTGTGGTAGCCACACCTGGCAATGGTAACACACCTTGTAGTGGTAGCCACACCTGGCAATGGTAACACACCTTGTGGTGGTAGCCACACCTGGCAATGGTAACACACCTTGTAGTGGTAGCCACACCTGGCAATGGTAACAGACCTTGTAGTGGTAAGCCACACCTGGCAATGGTAACACACCTTGTAGTGGTAGCCACATCTGGCAATGGTAACACACCTTGTAGTGGTAGCCACACTTGGCATTGGTAACATATCTTGTAGTGGTAGCCACACCTGGCAATGGTAGCCACTACTGGCAATAGTTGCTAGCAGTGGTAAGCACACCAAGCAATGGTAGCCACACATGGTAGCGGTAGCCACATTTGGCAGTGGTAGCCAAACATTGCAGTGGTAGCCACACCTGGAAATGGTAGCCATACCTAGCAGTGACGGTGGCAAGAGAACGTTTATTGAGCAGCAACATTCCCAATCACCCTCCTGTAGGCGGGTCAGTAGATTAACTTCCCTTACATGTTCAATCACCCACCTGTAGGCGGGTCAGTAAGCTAACTTCCCTTACATGTTCAATCACCCACATGTAGGCGGGTCAGTAGGCTAACTTCTCTTACATGTTCAGTCACCCACCTTAGGCGGGTCAGTAGGCTAACTTCCCTTACATGTTCAATCACCCACATGTAGGCGGGTCAGTAGGCTAACATTCCTTACATCTTCAATCACCCATATGTAGGCGGGTCAGTAGGCGAACTGTCCTGACATGTCCAACCTCCATTTACCCACCTGGCAGCCTGAAACACCTGTGGGCGGCAACACCTGTTGAATGGTGCCCTGCCCTAGTTTACCTGGTATTTATGACAGCACCCTGGAATGTCGCCACACAATGTAAATCACGTGACACAAACGTTTGCCGGAAGCCAGATGCCTGTGGTATGGTTCTATTTGTGGCCTAGGGCCTGTCCTACCCTGCTGGTTTACTTTGTCTCTGGGAAGGAATATTTGTCTTCCACATTCCTTGATCTGGTGGAATGTGTGTAATGGAGATACTTCTTCTTCTTCTTCTTCTTCTTCTTCTTCTTCTTCTTCTTCTTCTTCTTCTTCTTCTTCTTCTTCTTCTTCTTCTTCTTCTTCTTTCTTTCTTTCTTTCTTTCTTTCTTTCTCCTGCTTCTTTCTCCTACTTCTTTCTCCTGGTTTCTTTCTCTTTCTTCTACGAGTGCAAAACAATAAATTTGTGTTTATCTATGAGCCGGTCAATGCGACATCAGCGGGCTCTCTTTTTTTCCAGCTTTCCGACCCAGGACCCCGCGGCAAAGCTCTTGGGGTCATTGAGATAAGCCTCTGTAGCACTGCATGCTGAAGACACGGAAGGTGGGTGAAGGCCATATTTTTTCAGACACAAGATCAACCAGATTAAAGGGCATTATTTTCGTCGTTATATTAGATCATGATGCAAGTAGATGCATCTGCCAACCGGCTCTCAACACCGACAGAGTACAACAACAACAACAACAACAACAAAACTTTATTTTGAAAGGGTGAAGAATTGGGCACGCAGGCCCGTCTAACATTCTGCCCTTTTATCACTCTCTTTCATACATTATACCATTCACACATCATTCAAGGCTAACTGAAAACAGCAACAATATAAAATATATGCATTATAAAGGCATGTGGAAAAAATTAAAAATAAATACTACACGACTCAGTAATAGTAATAACTGGTGTACATAGGCCAGCGGGCGTCACAGGAATGTTTCAGTGATTCTGAAACTGGTATCTTTGGACCTAATCGAATTCAACGGGCAAGACGGCGTTTACCTGCAAAGCGTTGTGGAACGCAATGAGCACGACAGGGGACGTAGAGCGCCCTGGTCATCCATTGCACCTGTATTCATCTTCAGTCGTCTTGACTTGTCCTGCCACTGGATTCAGATGGCCTCAGGCGAGAGAGTGAGGCCGACGAATTGTGCAACTCTACCTCACTTTAATCCAATTCATCGCGCAAGTCATTCTTCATCCAACTTCATTTATCTCATGATGGTATGCATCTGTACTGGAAAATGGTGAACTGTCTGAGCCCTTTCCTGTCACCAGTGAACTGAAACAAGGATGTGTCTTGGCACCAAAACTGTTCAGCCTTATGTTTTCAGCTATGTTGACGAATGCCTTTGGGAACAACAACATTGGAATAGACATCAACTACCGCATGGATGGAAAGTTGTTCAATATCAGAAAGCTGAAAGCTAAAACCAAAACTAACAGCGACACCGTCAGAGAACTGCTGTTTGCTGATGATTGCGCTCTATATGCCAACTCAGAGGCGGACATGCAACATAATGTTTCAGCTTTCTCACATGCCTGTGCCAACTTTGGGCTCAATATCAACTTGGAGAAGACTGTAGTTATGTACCAGCCAGCTCCAGGGAAAAATCACACTGTGCCGAATATCAAAGTGAATGATCATAGACTAAGTGTTGTGGACAAATTCACCTATCTTGGCAGCACAGTGTCACAAACTGCCACAATTTATGACGAAGTGAATGCAAGAATCTCCAAGGCCAGCACGGCCTTTGGCAGACTTTACACGAATGTATGGGACAGAAGTGGAATAAGCCTTCAAGCAAAGCTGAAAGTCTATAAAGCAGTTGTATTATCCACACTGCTATATGCTTGCGAAACATGGACTGATTATCAGCGACACGCTAGGAAATTAAACCACTTCCACACAGTCTGCCTTGGGAAGCTACTGAAGATTAAATGGCAAGACAAGATTCCAGATACTGAAATTATAGAAAGAGCGTCCATGCCCAGTATCCACATTCTACTAACGAACAATCAGATTCGCTGGGCTGGTCACTTAACTCGCATGCCAGATAACAGGCTCTCTAAATGATTTTTTTACGGCGAGCTGCGTTGGGGTAAACGCTACTAAGGCGGCCAGGGGAAACTCTTTAAAGACACTTAAAATCTCACTGAAATCGTTTTAAATTCATCTTGACACCTGGTAGACTGATGCCAAAGACCGAAATTCGTAGCGCACATCATTACGCAAGGGTGCAGTCACTTGCGAAGCAACCAGGACTGCAATAGCTGTGAAGAAAAGGCTGGACAGAAAAACCACAGCAGAAGATCCTCCTCCTGGAACGTCAAGCATGCTTTGCCCACATTGTCAGAGAACATTTCGAGCCAAAATATATCAGCCATCTTAGAACTCACGGCTCCATACTTTCAACACCACTGGATGAAGTGAATGGTCATCATCATTCCTGATGGAAAAACAACATCTTCGGACCTAACGCTTGTCTCATTACAGTTTCCTAGAGACACGATAGATGTTTCACGAATAGTTGTCCCCAAACACAGCATTCGTCGGCGGTGTTGTTTTTTTTTTGTTGAAAACATAGCGTGTGTTTGCATCATTACAAAATCGTTGGACGCTTTGTTTCGTCACGTGGTGTGATAGTTGGTAGTTTGGTCGGTTTGGAAGAAAGGGGGAGACTGGGAGGAAAGGGCAAGCAGACACATCAAGGAGCGAAGGAAACAAGAGATCAAGAAATGGACGAATGAAGCAAGTAATGAAGAAATAAGCGAAGCACGGAATGAAGAAACGAGAGAATGAAGCATGGGATGAAGAAAAGAACGAAGGGTGTAAGAAATGAGAAAATGACCGAAGAAAGCACGGGTGGAAGAAAGACAGTTTGTTTATAGTTTTTCAGATGTTAGGCTAGTGCCACTAAGTCGAAGGGTATCCTCCCGAACACCTGTGACCTGGTCTCATACACACCTTAGGAAGCACTGTGTGGAAGTGTAACTTGACCCGACTTGTCGGCGAGCTAACACGAGGACCAGGGTGACGTGGATGACGTGGGACCGTGCATGACGAATGTGGATACATTGTCCAGACTGACGTCACAGACAGGGGCGTAGCCACAAGACAGGGCTGGAAGTGGGTGACTATCTAGCTAGCCACACACGGTCGAGACAAGAATACAGAGCTGATCTACGATTTATCCTACATGGCTCTTTCCACAAACCGATCTGCAGAAATTTCGCACAGAGCACTAACTCTGTAACACCAGCGACGACCCCCAGAGTCTCCGAGAAAACTGCACTCGTGAACCAAACGATAACAATATAATGTCACATTGCCGTCTTGACAGACGATAGTTTATTACATTGTGATTCATCTCATCTCATCATGTTCCTCTTGTATTTTGTGGTGTCGAGGTGAAGTATAAACAGCGGGAGAGTGCCCGTTTATGGGCTTCATGTATCGACATTCCCATGGATTCTGCTATTCCCTCCGTCCATTGTTGATGTTGTCGGCCTCTTCCTCTGCCTCCATCTGGTCTCTACATCATTGACCATCACTGACATATGACATTGTGCTTCAAAAAGGCATAATAACTACAGTCCATGGCGGTAGCCAATGACGTCTTCATAGCACAAAGTCTAGGCTGAATGGAAGAGACCATGCGTTGTCCATACAGCATGATCCCTCTCCCTGCCTGCCTAGCTTCCTCTAAAGGAAAGGTAACATCAATACATCAGGAACAAGACAAGCTGCAGAAGCTGTCGGATCAGCA
The DNA here is from genome assembly GCA_014155875.1 of Cepaea nemoralis. NCBI lineage: Eukaryota > Metazoa > Mollusca > Gastropoda > Stylommatophora > Helicidae > Cepaea > Cepaea nemoralis. The sequence goes on along the minus strand of JACEFZ010023121.1, from coordinate 11,019 downwards.
ATGCAATGCCCCGTCCACTTGAACCAAATGACGTAATCAGGAACTAAAGCCACAACCTTGGGACCTCGAGGCGGGCGACCTAACCAAGCCACAACCTTGGGACCACGGGGCGGGCGACCTAACCAAGCCACAACCTTGGGACCGCGAGACGGGCGACCTAACCAAGCCACAACCTTGGGACCACGGGGCGGGCGACCTAACCAAGCCACAACCTTGGGACCGCGAGACAGGCGACCTAACCAAGCCACAACCTTGGGACCGCGAGGTTGGCGACATAACCAAGCCAAAACCCTGGAACAGCGAGACGGGCGACCTAACCAAGCCACAACCTTGGGACCGCGAGGCGGGCGACCTAACCAAGCCACAACCTTGGGACCGTGAGGTCTACGACCCAACCAAGCCACAACCTTGGGACCGCGAGACGGGCGACCTAACCAAGCTACAACCTTGGGACCGCGAGGCGTGCGACCTAACCAAGCCACAACCTTGGGACCGCGAGGCGGGCGACCTAACCAAGCCACAACCTTGGGACCGCGAGGCTGGCGACCTAACCAAGCCACAACCCTGGAACAGCGAGACGGGCGACCTAACCAAGCCACAACCTTGGGACCGCGAGACGGGCAACCTAACCAAGCCACAACCTTGGGACCGCGAGGTCTACGACCTAACCAAGCCACAACCTTGGAACCGCGAGGTCTACGACCTAACCAAGCCACAACCTTGGGGCCGCGAGGCGGGCGAACTAACCAATTCGGCATGAAGAGCCCTAACAAACTAACAGGTACTTGACAATACCACGGAAAACGCTCGGAAAGATACAGTATTCTGTACCGTCGACTTACCGCCGTGGACGCCATTTCTACAGAAGGTAGGGCAAGAAAGTGAGTGAAGGTAATGTCTTCGCATGCCTGAAGGGAAAATAAGAGGACTTGAAAGCTAAATCGGGATAAATCTAAAAATATTTTCAAATCCCTACATTGCTGGATAATAACGGCAGATCAGCGTGTACGGCGGAGATATTTTTATGGGATGCCTGAGGGTATAATTTGAGAGAAGCCTGGCCGACTGGCACTCTCATTACCTGCAGTGACGACGCTCTCGATTTGCCGGATCAAAGTCAGGCATGCACTTTCAGCCTCACTTAATATCTTTGATGCAGATTGTCTTCATAAGAAATCTCCTAACCTTTGGACGCACATGTAAATATGTAAAGCACGGGCACTTGTGTGCACACGCGTATATTTACATATTACGAGGAATTATGTTTACAGTCGACGAGTCCAACTCGTGCACGCCAAAGTGGAGCAGTCACAACTTCAGCTGTGTTAGCGTTGTCGGAAGGAGGCAGCTGATTTCCGCCACAACCGGGCCAGGTTATGTAGTCCGGGTGTTGATGCGGAGTATTTTGAACACGTTACTACGCCATGAGACGCCCACGTGGTCGAACAGACGAGAGCGCTAGCTTTAAACTTCCAGTGCGCTGATAGCCAGGCAGGCGGTTCACCCTCTATACCGACATTAATTAGACCTGTACGTCGTCTTCTAGTTCAGAAAGCCATGGCAAACTACTGAAGGGACATTTGCCTACAGAAAGCAATGACAAACTATTGAACAGACAATTGCCTACAGAAATAAACCTGGGGATGATGGCAAAGTCCTGCAAAGGACATGAACATTTTGTCGGCGTCTGTGACGACAGGCTAGCGAACATGATTCGCTGTCCCGCATACCGCGTTCCACAATCCCGCATACCGCTTTCCTCAATCCCGCATACCGCTTTCCTCAATCCCGCATACCGCAATCCCGCATACCGCAATCCCGCATACCGCAATCCCGCATACCGCAATCCCGCATACCGCTTTCCTTGATCTCGCATACCGCGTTCCGCAATCCCGTATACCGCAATCCCGCATACCGCGTTCGAAATACGCTGCAGGCGATTTGAAAGCAGTCCGCCTTGTGTTGATTTTAACAATGCTATAAGCGTCGGTCAGCCAGAATTCGATGGCAAACTACTGAACGTAAACTAATCTAGTACATCGTGAACAGCCAACAAATGCTGGGGTTGATTGTGACGTCATGTAAACGACACGCAACTGACTTAGGAGGTACACGAAGCAAGAGAGAGATGGTCGGAGACCTCGGACAGGAGGTACATGAAGCAAGAGAGAGAGATGGTCGGAGACCTCGGACAGGAGGTACATGAAGTAAGAGAGAGATGGTCGGAGACCTCGGACAGGAGGTACATGAAGTAAGAGAGAGATGGTCGGAGACCTCGGACAGGAGGTACATGAAGTAAGAGAGAGATGGTCGGAGACCTCGGACAGGAGGTACATGAAGCAAGAGAGAGAGATGGTCGGAGACCTCGGACAGGAGGTACATGAAGCAAGAGAGAGAGATGGTCGGAGACCTCGGACAGGAGGTACATGAAGTAAGAGAGAGAGATGGACGGAGACCTCGGACAGGAGGTACATGAAGTAAGAGAGAGATGGTCGGAGACCTCGGACATGAGGTACATGAAGCAAGAGAGAGAGATGGACGGAGACCTCGGACAGGAGGTACATGAAGCAAGAGAGAGAGATGGACGGAGACCTCGGACATGAGGTACATGAAGCAAGAGAGAGAGATGGACGGAGACCTCGGACAGGAGGTACATGAAGCAAGAGAGAGAGATGGACGGAGACCTCGGACAGGAGGTACATGAAGCAAGAGAGAGAGATGGTCGGAGACCTCGGACAGGAGGTACATGAAGCAAGAGAGAGAGATGGTCGGAGACCTTGAATGTTTTCTGCGGCAGTGGTGAGAGCGAAGATCTGCAAATGGCCTGCATGGCAGTGATGGTTTCCCCTTTATGTGCACCCCCTGGGTGGGTCTTGATGTCCACATCCAACTACGATTGTACATGATAGTTTTCCATGGATGTCCACATCCAAATACGAGATTTACATGCAACAAAATGCAAGTTATTATTTTTCTTCATGTCGTCGCTTTATGCCACTGACTGTCAGATTGCCCGGTCTCCTTCTTTCAAAGTTTATGTCACTGCAAGATTGTCCGTCCCCCATCTCTCAATGTTTTCTTACTCCTAGATGACTGACAGATTGACCGCCGTACATCTCCCAACATTTCTATCACTAACTCTGACAGATTGACCGCCGTACATCTCCCAACATTTCTATCACTAACTCTGACAGATTGCCCGCCGTACATCTCCCAACATTTCTATCACTAACTCTGACAGATTGACCGCCGTACATCTCCCAACATTTCTATCACTAACTCTGACAGATTGCCCGCCGTACATCTCCCAACATTTCTATCACTAACTCTGACAGATTGCCCGCCGTACATCTCCCAACGATTCTATCACTAACTCTGACAGATTGCCCGCCGTACATCTCCCAACATTTCTATCACTAACTCTGACAGATTGCCCGCCGTACATCTCCCAACGATTCTATCACTAACTCTGACAGATTGCCCGCCGTACATCTCCCAACATTTCTATCACTAACTCTGACAGATTGCCCGCCGTACATCTCCCAACATTTCTATCACTAACACTGACAGATTGCCCGCCGTACATCTCCCAACATTTCTATCACTAACTCTGACAGATTGCCCGCCGTACATCTCCCAACATTTCTATCACTAACTCTGACAGATTGCCCGCCGTACACCTCCCAACATTTCTATCACTAACTCTGACAGATTGCCCGCCGTACATCTCCCAACATTTCTATCACTAACTCTGACAGATTGCCCGCCGTACATCTCCCAACATTTCTATCACTAACACTGACAGATTGCCCGCCGTACATCTCCCAACATTTCTATCACTAACTCTGACAGATTGCCCGCCGTACATCTCCCAACGATTCTATCACTAACTCTGACAGATTGCCCGCCGTACATCTCCCAACGATTCTATCACTAACTCTGACAGATTGCCCGCCGTACATCTCCCAACGATTCTATCACTAACTCTGACAGATTGCCCGCCGTACATCTCCCAACGATTCTATCACTAACACTGACAGATTGCCCGCCGTACATCTCCCAACGATTCTATCACTAACTCTGACAGATTGCCCGCCGTACATCTCCCAACATTTCTATCACTAACTCTGACAGATTGCCCGCCGTACATCTCCCAACGATTCTATCACTAACACTGACAGATTGCCCGCCGTACATCTCCCAACATTTCTATCACTAACTCTGACAGATTGCCCGCCGTACATCTCCCAACGATTCTATCACTAACTCTGACAGATTGCCGCCGTACATCTCCCAAACGTTTTCTGAGATGGCTGACTGATTACCGGTTGTCCGTCACTGAAAGTATTCCATCCCGGGCCCTGAGATTCCATCGCGTGATGTTATCCTTCTACGTCTATCATTTCTTACCTCTTGCTTGCCTGCCATTCAGCCAAAATGCCTGGCTTGTCTTTGTTTTATTTTATCAATCACATATTCATGCCTGGTTCTGTGCGCCTAGCGTAATCAAGGAGTTGTCTAGTGCGTCCTCTAATCTCTACTTCCTTCCTTCTCCTTCTATGGGTACGAAACAATACTATGTGTGTTTATTTATGTATTGTCTCCGTTGCCTCAAAGGGTTCCCCAATTGATTTTCTGTGTAAATAGCGTAACCAAGGAGCACACAGGTTGTTGCCTAGCAACAGGGCAGGCGGTAGAGCAGCGGGTGTCCTGGACTTGTTACTGATGCTGACCGGACCGAGGGGTCAAGGCGGCGACCTGCATTCTATCGCTCTTCACCCGACTACTGCGGGAATGGATCCGTGTGTTACTAAAACCGAAGGTCGTATGGAGAGAAGGCGATGATCAACTGGCCTCCCCAGGACTGGACTGTGAGTGGACGTATGCTGACGTACAGACTGAATGGGGGTCATGTCTGGGTGGGTCATGTCTGGGTGGGTCATGTCTGGTGGGTCATGTCTGAGTGGGTCATGTCTGGGTGGGTCATGTCTGGGTGGGTCATGTCTGGGTGGGTCATGGCTGGGTGGGTCATGGCTGGGTGGGTCATGGCTGGGTGGCTCATGCCTGTGGACAGACATAAGGATATCACCAGTTCAGGGGTTCGGTACAGCACCTACAGACTGGCTGGGGTCATGTCTGGGTGGGTCATGCCTAAGTAGGTCATGCCTGGGTGGGTCATGACTGGGTGGGTCATGGCTGGGTGGGTCATGGCTGGGTGGATCATGCCTAGGTGGATCATGTCTAGGTGGGTCATGCATGGGTGGGTCATGCCTAGGTGGGGCATGTCTGTGGAGAGACATCAGGATGTCACCAGGTCAGGATTCAGTACAGCACGTGGAGTCAGGCTGAGGTCATGCCTGGGTGGGTAAGGTCTGGGTGGGTCATGCCTGCGTGGGTCATATCTAGGTGGGTCATGCCTGGGGCGGAGGCATGCCTTCTCCACGGCCTTGAGGTATTTCACTGTCAACAGACACTAACCCATTGACCATTTGGAAGTGAGGCGAACAGTTACCTTCCTCTTACCATTCCTTGATTCAGTCAGGGAAGTAACCTAGACCTGTAAGATCTGAGGAAGTTTATTCATTGAGAATGTTCAATAAGTAACCGCTGGTCCATTCATAAAAACCCCAGCCTGATTGAGCGTGTTGTGTCCCGAATTCAAACCACGCCCACTCGTCGACATTGGTCTGTGAATGAACACATGAGGCCTGGTATCTGTACAAACATACCTGTGGCTGGTAGAGCGAGTCCCGGTACACACCTGCCCGGTCTGTGTTCGTACATGGCCTGTTAGATTACTTGTAAGCGGCTGGAATACATTTATAGATGTCCAAACGACGCTACCGCTTTTTTGGTAAATGACATATGAGAACTATACACATATGTAGTTTACATATGTATAATATAAGTTTTAACCATTTGCTTAAATTTTTTGTTTGGAACCCCTTTTTGGGGGGGGGGGTTTTTTTTTTGGGGGGGGTTTTTCGGGGGGAAAAAAAGGGGGGGTTTTGGGGGGGCCCCCCGGGGGGGAAAAAACTTTAAAGGGGGGTTTTTGGTTTTTTTGGGGGAAAAAGGGGGGGGGGAAACCCCCTTTTAAAAAAAAAACCCCGGGGTGGGGGGTTTCGGGGGGGAAAAAAGGGGGTTTTTTTGGGGGGTTTTTTTTAAAAAAAATTGGGGGGGTTTTCCCCCCGGGTTTTTTTTTAAAAAAAAACCCCCTTTAAAAAAGGGGAAAGGTTTTTCCTTTTTCCTTTTTGGAAAAAAACCCCCCCCTTTTTTTTTAAAAAAATTTTTTTCCCCCGGGGGGCCCCCCCCAAAAAATTTTGGGGGGGTTTTTTTCCCCCCAAAAAAAGGGGTTTTTTTTTTTTTAAAAAAAATTTTTTTTAAATTTCCCTTCCCCCCTTTTTTTTTGGGGGTTTTTTTTGGGGTTAAATTTGGGGTAAAAAATTTTCCCTTTTTTTTAAAAAAAAAAAAAATTTTTTTTTAAAAATTTTAAATTTTTTTTTTTTTTTTAAAATTAAATTTTTTTTTTAAAATTTTTTTAAATTTTAAAATTTTTTTTTTAAAATTTTTTTAAACTTAAATTTTTTTTTTAAAATTTTTTTAAATTTTAAAATTTTTTTTTAAAATTTTTTTTAAATTTTAAAATTTTTTTTTAAAATTTTTTTAAATTTTAAATTTTTTTTTAAAATTTTTTTAAATTTTGGGTGTTTTTTTGGGGGTTTTTTTGGGGAAAAATTTTTTTCCCCTTAAAAAAAATTTTTTTGGGGAAAAATTTTTTTTTTTAAAAAATTTTTTTGGGGAAAAATTTTTTTCCCCTTAAAAAATTTTTTTTTCCGGAAATTTTGGGTCCCCAAAATTTTTTTTTCCGGGGGGCCTTTTTAAAATTTTTTTTTCCGGGGGGCCTTTTTAAAATTTTTTTTTCCGGGGGGCCTTTAAAAAAAATTTTTTTAAAAAAACCCCCTTAAAAAAAAGGGGGGGGGTTTGGGTGTTTTTTTAAAAAAATTTTTTGTGGGGGGTTTGTTTTTTTAAAAAATTTTTTTGGGGAAAAATTTTTTTCCCCTTAAAAAAAATTTTTTTTTCCGGGGGGCCTTTTAAAAAAAATTTTTTTGGGGCCGGGGGGGCCTTTTTAAAATTTTTTTTTCCGGGGGGTCCCCTTTGAAAAATTTTTTTTGGGGTTTTTTGGGGGGCCTTTTTAAAATTTTTGTTTTTTGAGGTTTTTTTAAAACCCTTTTTTTTTTTTTTGTGGGTTTTTTTTGGGGTTTTTTTTGGGTCCCCTTTGGGGTTTTTTTTGGGGTTTTTGGGGTCCCCTTTGAAAAATTTTTTTTGGGGTTTTTTTTTTTAAAACCCTTTTTTTTTCCGGGGGGGCCTTTTGAAAAACCTTTTTTTTCCGGGGGGCCTTTTTTTTTTTTTTCCGGGGGTCCCCTTTAAAAATTTTTTTTGGGGTTTTTGTTTTTTAAAAAATTTTTTTTGGGGTTTTTTTTGGGTCTTTTTAAAACCCTTTTTTTTTTTTTTTTAAAATTTTTTTTGGGGTTTTAAAGGGGGGCCTTTTTTTTCCCTTTTTTTTTTTTTTTTCCCTTTTTTTTTTTTTCCCTTTTTTTCCCAAAAAAAATTTTAAATTTTTTTTTTTTTTTAAAAAAAAAAGGGGGTTGGGGGCAAGTTTTTTTTTTTAAAAAAAAAAAGGGGGTTGGGGGCCGGTTTTTTTTTAAAAAAAGTGGGGTTTTTTTTTTTGAAAAAAAGTGGGGTTTTCCCCCCTTTTTTGAAAAAAAGTTTTTTTTTTCCCCCCTTTTTTGAAAAAAAGTGGGGTTTTTTTGTTTTTTTAAAAATTTGGGGGGGTTTTTTTTTTTAAAAAATTTTTTTTTAATTTTTTTTTAAAAAATTTTTTTTTAAAAGGGGTTTTTTAAAAAATTTTTTTTTATTTTCCCTTTTTTTAAAAAAAGTGGGGCCTTTTTTTTCCCAAAAAAAATTTTAAAACCCTTTTTTTTAAAAAAAAGGGGGGGGGGTTTTTCCCCCCTTTTTTGAAAAAAAGGGGGCCTTTTTTTTTTTTAAAAAAAAAACCCCTTTTTTCCCTTGAAAAAAAGTGGGGTTCCCCCTTTTTGGTTTTTGGGGTTTTAGGGAAGTTTTTTTTTTTTAAAAAAAAAACCCTTTTTTTTTTTTAAAAAAGTGGGGTTTTTTTCCCCTTTTTTTTTTTTTTTTAAAATTTTTTTTTCCGGGGTTTTTTTAAAAAAATTTTTTTTTTAAAAATTTTTTTTTTGGGAAAGTTTTTGGGGAAAAATTTTTTTCCCCAAAAAAATTTTTTGTGGAAAATTTTTTGGGCCCCTTAAAAAAAAAAGGGGGGGGGGCCCCCTTTTTTTAAAATTTTTTTTGGGGTTTTTGGGGGGTTTCCCCCTTTGAAAAATTTTTTTTGGGGTTTTTGGGGTCCCCGGTAAAAATTTTTTTTGGGGTTTTTTTTGGGCCTTTTTAAAATTTTTTTTTAAAAATTTTTTTCCCCTTAAAAAAAATTTTTGTGGGGGGTTGTTTTTTTGGGTTTTTTTTTGGGGGGGGGTTTGGGTGTTCTTTTTTAAAATTTTTTTTAAAAAAAAATTTTTCCCCCGGGAAATTGTTTTTAAAAAATTAAATTTTTTTTTTTTTTTTTTTTAAAAAAATTTAATTTTTGGGGGGGGGGGAAAAAAAAAATTTTTTTTAAAAATTTTTTTTTAAAAATTAAATTTTTTTTAAAAATTGGGGGGAAAAAATTTTCTTTTTTAAAATTTTTTGGTTTTTTTTTGGGGGGGGGGAAAAAAAAAAATTTTTTTTTAAAAATTTTTTTTTTTTTTTTTTTTGGGGGGGTTTTTTTTGGGGGGGGGGGTTTTTTTTTTTGGGGGGGTTTTTTTTTTAAAAAATTTTTTTAAAAATTTTTTTTTTTCCCATTTTTTTTTTTGGGGGGGGTTTTTTTAAAATTTAAATTTTTTTGGGGGTTTTTTTGGGGGAAAAAACATTGAAATGTGTGGTCTACGTGTGTAATGTCCTCTCTTGTAGAAACATTGAAATGTGTGGTCTACGTGTCGTAATGTCCTCTCTTGTAGAAACATTGAAATGTGTGATCTACGTGTGCAGTGTCCTCTCGTGTAGAAACATTGAAATGTGTGGTCTACGTTTTCCATGATTTTCCCCGATTTTCCCGTCATAATATTCCATGCTCAGTCTTGTAGATTTAGATGGATAGGACATCTTAGGGAGGATGGATGATGGTAGAATACCAAAGGATATTTTTTTTGGGAAATTTACGAGGGGTTAAGAGATCTCGGGGTTTCGGCCTCTACTAGATACAAAGATGGGTGAAGGGGGAAATGTTTGATCAGGCATTGATAATGACTTTGGGAGAAAGTCCCCCTAAAACGTGTTGCATGGAGGGAAATATCAAAAAAGGAATAAAGTCAAAGGAAAAAAATATTGCAAAAAAAAGTAAACCACCAAGCGTTTGAGACGTAAGATGGGGGCATGAGGGGAAATGCCCAAAGTGTTCACATGCACACACTGTGAACAAAAATTTTACAGCGAAAAAGGGCCCTTATCAGTCACACTCGTACCCCATAGTTTTAAAAATTTTATGCTTTTTTAAAACACAAAAACTATGGGCTGTCAAGGGCGGCAAGGTGCCAATGGGGGACGTGTGTAATGTCCTCTCTTGTAGAAACATTGAAATGTGTGGTCTACGTGTGCAGTGTCCTCTCTTGTAGAAACATTGAAATGTGTGGTCTACGTGTGTAATGTCCTCTCTTGTAGAAACATTGAAATGTGTGGTCTACGTGTGTAATGTCCTCTCTTGTAGAAACATTGAAATGTGTGGTCTACGTGTGCAGTGTCCTCTCTTGTAGAAACATTGAAATGTGTGGTCTACGTGTGTAATGTCCTCTCTTGTAGAAACATTGAAATGTGTGGTCTACGTGTGTAATGTCCTCTCTTGTAGAAACATTGAAATGTGTGGTCTACGTGTGTAATGTCCTCTCTTGTAGAAACATTGAAATGTGTGGTCTACGTGTGTAATGTCCTCTCTTGTAGAAACATTGAAATGTGTGGTCTACGTGTGTAATGTCCTCTCTTGTAGAAACATTGAAATGTGTGGTCTACGTGTGTAATGTCCTCTCTTGTAGAAACATTGAAATGTGTGGTCTACGTGTGTAATGTCCTCTCTTGTAGAAACATTGAAATGTGTGGTCTACGTGTGTAATGTCCTCTCTTGTAGAAACATTGAAATGTGTGATCTACGTCCTGTGGAGTTGGCAGGTTCAAGTCCCTGTGTGGTAACTAAAAAGGGGTCAAAGGGTTTTTGTTGTCCTCATCTCATCTGATCTCATCTCATCTCAGCTCAGCTCAGCTCATCTTGTCCCTCTTGTACCTTGCCGTGTCGAGGTAAAGCATAAACAGCGGGAGAGTGCCCGCTTATGGCCTTCACATATCGTGATTCCCATGGACTCTGTGATTCTCTATATCTTGCTTTTTTTGTTTACTTGGCCCGGGCCCCTTTTTTCTTTCCTTTGGTCTTTAAATTTTTGGGCTTTCACATTTGGTTTCCCTGTATTTAACTGTACTTTGGTCTGTACATTGGTTTCGCGCCCTAGTGCCTCTAAATCATTACCTTTTTCTAATGCTATGAACGCGAATCAATACTTGTCAATGTGTGCATACGCGGTCATGGTTTCCCGGGGGTCCCTTTAGAGGGCGGACAAAGGGGGGAGGCAACCAAACGGGTTTCCCCGGTGGCCTGGTCATTTCCAATTTTCCCTGCCCCTTATCAATGGGCCCCATTTTCATGCATGCAGTGCAGTAATGGTAGATCTTGGGGTTTAGAGGAAAACCGTTGGCAACACACAACCCGAGAAGCAAATAGGGCCCAAATCAGATCAATCCTCCTGTTATTGGGGTTTTCCCCCCGGAAATCTCACGCTCGATCCTTTGGGCCCTAGTTAACAGCTAGGCATTCCCGGTTTCGGGTGATATCGATTTGTGGATCTATCCTGTGATTTGCTGGGGGATCTTTTC
>JACEFZ010023120.1:7500-43017 GCA_014155875.1 Cepaea nemoralis | reverse complement strand
ACTTATATGAATTAAATGAGATGCTCCCCACCAGGAGGTGGGCGATGCCGGGCCGGGTCAGACAGACAGACAGATAGATAGTCGGAACGGGAACTTATATGACTACTTATATGAATTAAATGAGATGCTCCCCATCAGAGTCTGGGCGAAGACGGGCCGGGTCAGACAGACAGACAGACAGACAGATAGACAGACAGACAGACAGACAGACAGACAGACAGATAGTCGGTAATGGGAACGAGAACTTATATGACTACTTATATGAATTAAATGAGATGCTCCCCACCAGAGTCTGGGCGATGCCGGGCCGGGTCAGCTAGTATATATATATATAGTAGGACTCTTTCAGTCTTGAAGGACTATAGAGTTGTGCCGCTGGGGAGGTACCTGGCAGCACCGCTGGTGACTGTATAGTCCAATTCGAGAGTGACAATCTCTGTCACAGTTTCCGCATCTGTAAGACGAGGCAGGCCCCTCAGTAAGTGACTGCGTTTTAAGCCTGTGCCGCCTATCCTCAGTTTGTTGGATCAGATTGAACTCAAAGAGCACCAGTCCGTCTCGTACATCTCTTCTCCAGGAACATCTACCTATTTCAACTCTTTCCCACGTGTCTGGATCTATGTCAAGGGTGTTCATATCTTGTTTACACACATCCCTATATCGTATTTGGGGTCTTCCGGTTGGCCTCTTTCCTGTAGCTAGTTCTCCGTATAGGAGATCTTTGGGAATACGTTCGTCCTCCATTCGAGATACGTGGCCCAGCCACCGGAGGCGTCTCTGCTTGAGGAGGGAATGCACTGTAGCAATATCTGCTCTTTCAAACACATGTTTGTTTGTTATGTGGTCTTTTCATGATATGCCCAGGATACGTCTCAGACATCTCATATGGAAGGAATTCAACTTCCTTTCCTGTCTTAAGTACAGGGTCCAGGATTCAGACCCATAGAGTAGTATGCTAACAACACAAGCTTTATATTCTTGAACTTTTGTACGCTCAGTTAGTCTATTATTCTTCCAAACTCTTTTAGTTAGCCTGGAAAATGTTGTGGCTGCCTTTCCAATGCGTCTGTAGATTTATGTCTCTAATGAAAGATTATCTGAGATTGTCGACCCCAAATACACAAACTCGTGGAAGACCTTCAATTGGTAATTAGAAATTTTGATTGACGGAGACGGACCAGCATTGATATTGTGACAAATTGTATGCCTTATCGTGGACAGACAGAAAAGACCAATGTCCTACAAGAAACAAATGAAAATAGTAAACTGATTAGAGAATTCAGACGTAGACAGTCAACATTTTTGGTCACGTTATGAGAAGAAATAAATTAGAGAACTTGCTGACAACTGGCAAGAAGGAGGGGAAAAGAACATGAGGAAGGCAGAGAAGCAAATACCTGTATGGCTTGACCCCGTGGCATGGTCGAGACAAGATCACTGATGTGATCCACGACTCTGGTGATCCAGTTAGATGGCGAGACATGATCGCCCACACTTACCGGCATGGCACATGATGATGATGATGATGATGATGATGATGATGATGATGATGATGATGATGATGATGATGATGATGATGATGATGATGATGATGATTTTCTGTCCCTTTTCACTATTTTATTTACATGTCTTCAGTTTAATGTGGTTTTGTTTCGTTCAAAACAGTGTGCATTTATGTCGCGGAATCACTGTAATTGACGATAAGATGATAAATATCAGCGACAGCATGTGTTCAAGGACACAATCGGTTGTAACTAGTACATAAATAATACCCGACATTGGTCTACAAAAACAGGCAATCCTTCGATGAGTAGGGGACAGAGAAACATAACAAGTCGCGACCACTGTCTGCACACGGTCGGCATTTCTGTATGATGTGGGTTATTCGAGAAACGAACAATGGCGCCATTAGTCTGCAAGGCGGGAGACAGCCTTTGAAGTCATAGACGGAATGTCTGGACAGATGTCAGATGGATTTTGTGATGTGGGGAAAGTTCCCCTGGTTCACAGACAGACAGGACATTTGTTGTACGAGACTAAGTTTTCCCCGATGAAAACAAATTAGACGGAGAGGTGATTCCAGTCAGTCTAAAAACAGGGAGAAAGCCAGACTGTGGACTGATCAGCGTCTAGACTTTGTGGTGACGTCACTCAAGCCCGATTTAAAACCAGTTGCGGTAAACAAGTTGGAGGGAGTCGACCAAAGGATTCTGAAGTGTTAAGATCGGCGCAGTATTCCGAGTTGTGTTACATGAGAGAGACTATAATGTCTAAGTATAATGTCTATATAGTTATCGGCAGACATAGATCCAGGCTGTGATTGCAGAGTCTCAATCATCAACCGGAATAGGCATATGGTTCCATTTACAGGTCTACTTGTTGATGGTGATATGATATACTACCAAGAAGTTAATATCAAAATTGAAGAAATGATGGCTCACAGATGGAAGACAGAGGTTACTGAGAGGCTTGTACACTGGGCGCATGGCCTAGTTGGTCTGCAGAAACCTGGCTTCTGCTGAGCAGGACTTGATGTACATATGTGTGATTTTTCATTGAATGATAGGCTACATCACTGTAGAATCAGAACACTATACGTAACACATATACCAATTTATATATCTCTACCTGGAACACTAATAGGTTGGTTTTTTTAATATGGGAAACACAGTATAACCAGTGACTATGAACAGTTATATTTTCCCATATGACATTTAAATTATTGGAAAGATTATCTGATCAACAAACATTATTAAACAGTGTAACTTCACAGTGTTTGTTAGAGTGAAGACCAATATCGAACAGTGTCTATCATTGATTACCAGTGTCCTGATTGTTCGAGAGTGATCGGAGAAATTCGTCACGTGGCCGGAGAGACATCTTCTTGGTGAGGTTTTCTGTCCGGAATACGTGGTGCTGTTGTGTGCTCAGCACAGTGATGTAACTAACTTTGCTCCTGATTCACTGGTCTGACTCTACATACACCTTAGAATATTCGACACACATTCTACACATTACACACACGCATTTCTCACACACATACTTTTTGTTTTAATAAATTATTTGTTGTATTTATTTGTTAAAGCTAGAGTTGTTGAGTATGTTGTGTTGGGGAAGAATGAGAAGGGGCATGATCCAGAGGTGAGTCAGAGTAAGAAAGAGGTGTCTACAGACTGAAGGAGTTTTGAGGACGGAGTCTGGTGGTTTCCCTAGGACAATAATATTGGGTTAATAAAAATGTGGGTGTTGATTCCCCTCACTCCAGGGACGACACTAAAGTAATAAAGGATTACTACGACAATTTACAAGGTGCATTATGTGTTTTCTTTTACATTTGCAAACACAACAAGACACCATACGTAAAATGCAGCAAAATACACTAAATGGCTGTGTAATAACTGCATACTATTTATTATTCTAGAACGGCAAATGTAGCGATGTTTGAATTCATATACATAAATTGTTGTTTTCGGTAATTGAAATTCTAAAGAGAAACTTACAGTACCCTTTAGAATAACACAATTGAATCCTTGTAAATTCTTCAGTTCAACAGATGGGCGGACGTGAATCTGTAAAAATAAATGTTGAATGTTTTATATTGAAATAAGGTTTTTATACGGATTTGCCTCAAGCGCATCGAATATTTTAAGTGTTAATGTTGTTAAATAAGGGCTCGCGTTTACCCAGGGGATCAGACCCGCCCCAGCAGGTCCCAGGTCCCTATTTGTCATTCGGGATGTCCGCCTTTGCATGTAGTCCTGGTAAGATTAAGTGCAGATACTACACTTTGATCTCAGCAAAGAGGCCGAGAAGTGAGATCCATTCTTTTATTGAGGTATATGGCTTGAAACAGGCCCATCACACTTTTGTTTTCTGAATAAAATAATAATAACAATGTTGAAATACAGCGATAATTGCATCCATCATATGTTATTAAAGAGGGAAAAACGTACCCTTTGCTTATGAACATAGCTGTAAAAATGTGCGTTTGAGTGTCCTGAATATTACAAAATTGCTTAATTTTTAGGGCTCTGAAGTTCCCCAGGGGCAAGAGCCGTCCCATGAAGTCCCAAGTCCCTGTATGTCATTGTGATGACCGCCTCTGCTGGTGGCCATGGCCAGATCAAGTGCAGATAAGTCAGTCTACCCTTAATCACTGACGTCATACAAGAACAGATACTACACTTTGATCTTAGCCAACATGCCGTGAAACAATCCAAAGTGCTGCATTTTTGTTTTTTGTTTTTAAATGAACGTTTATTTCGTACAAAGCAGTTTTTATTTACAAGGTGCATTGTGTGTGATGTTGTTTTTTTTTTACATTTTCTAATACAGCATATACATTCATATACACATGATAATATTACATTCATGGCATGGTACAATTACCTACATATTACGTGTTGATGATAGTGCCGTAGTAATCATTTGCTCAATTGCATCCTAAAATCTGTCAATAGAAATTCTTTCATACTCTAATTATTCTCATCCACCCTTTCTTTCTGAAAATGGTACGTACCGAGAAAATTTCCCAACCATTGAACATCTCAACAACCATGCAATTTTACAGAGTAAACTGTAAAACAGTCATATATTTCTTTTGTTGAGCGTTCATACGGGAGAGGGAAGGGGGGAGAGAGAGAGAGAGAGAGAGAGAGAGAGAGAGAAGAGAAAGAGAGAGAGAAAGAGCAAGCCTAAGGAATGTGAGAAGTTAGCTGCATTGAACAACAAGACAAGGTGCTGGATATTTAGGCCTTTTACAGACCGGACAAAAATTATGATGTGTTTAGTTAAAAGAAGTGATTACAAAACAATAAGATCTGTAATATAATATTGAGGAGAAATACATAAATGGTTTGTAAAATTCTCAAATGTCTCAAATAAAGCCTTTACTTTTAAACAAACTTTAAAGGTACCCTAAAATTATTACTCCGTTATTTCTGCTGCATGTAATTGTCGATAGTTTTTATGTAAATTATATTAAAATGTAAGATACATAGTCAATTATTAAACATCACATATTTAAATCAAATAATACATATATGCTATGTTAGTAATGTCCCTTGAAATACGGCCATGTTGTAATATTGGGTGGCGGGGTAAGGGTATCCTCCGTCAAAGGAGAAGTAAGGTACCTCCTTCCCTCGGCTAGCCTACGGAACACCTTTGGGCAAGGTGGAGTACCCATCTATCCCCCCCCCCCCCCCGATCAGGGTTACATGAAGCCATGTTGCAGGTGGTGGATAAAGTTGAAGAGTAGCCAACAGATAGTTGTAGGTTATGGTCTCCAACTTCACGTCGGTAGACGGAGGATCTATTCTTTTTTAGGGAGGCAATGGCTACGGTCATCGACCAGTATGGTCACTGCAAAGAAGGAAAGCAATGGCAAAGTACCTTCTTTAAAGATGCCAAGAATAGTACGTATTGCAGTCTCATAGAATGTCCTCAGATCTGTTTTCCCTGTACAGTGAAAATATTTTAAGAAATGTAGAAGATATGAAAGGAATCACCACTTGAGGAAGAAAAATAAACAACATCAGATATGCAGATGATACAGTATTGAATGAAGACAATCAGCAGGAACTGCAACATTTAGTAAATGCGGTTGTTGCACACAGTGGATAAATAGGATTATAATTAACTTTAAGAAGACGAAGATTGTGGTTGTCACTAGGAAGAACGAAATACCACAATGTAATATACAAGTACATTGGAATATTCTAAAACATATCTTCTTCTTCGTTCATCTGCAGTTTTTTTGTGTGGACGTGACTGCGTTGTGCCTGTTTACAGCAGAGCTACGTTCTTGCACCGTTAGGCCGACACATCGGAGCAGTCATAACATCTGATGGGAAATGTCACGAAGAGATTAAAACAAGAATCTCCATGGCGAAGGTAGTCTTTTCTACTATGGAAAACATACTGACCAATAACCAGATGTCATATGGAACGAGAAAAAAGGTGTTGAGGTGCTACGTAGAACCTGTGCTTTTGCATGAATTTGAAGCGTGAACAATGAGCTAACATGCTGAAAAACATCTGATGGCTGTATAAATGTGGTGTCTTAGGAAAATGCAAAGAATACCATGGACAGATAGAAAAACCAATGACCAAGTCCTACAAGAAACAAATGAAAAGTATAACCTGATTAGAGGATTTAGACATAGGCAGTCAACATTTCTGGTCATGTTATGAGAAGAAATAAACTGGAGAACTTGGTGACAACTGTCAAGACTGGGGGTGGGGGTGGGGGGAGGGGGTTAATGTTGTTAACGGTTTCCAGTCTTGCATGTCGTTGCTCGCCAGTTTCAGATGAACGTGCTTGAACATTGCGTACTGGATTGGTTTCCAGAGGAACGTGCTTGAGCAGTTCGTACTCGATTGGTTTCCAGTCTTGCTTCCCGTTACTCGTCTGTTTCTGAAGCTCGTAATGCCTTTTTCTTTCATGCTTGAGGAAAAATTGTTGATTTTAAACTAACTGTTTCAGTTGGATCCACGGGAGTGAGAACAACATCTGTACAAAATTTCATCTCAACCGGATGGACCGTTCGGGAACGCATAAAGGCGCGCGCACGCAAGCAAACATTCACTTTTATATTTATATATATATATATATAGTAGATAAGGTATTCCTATGGGTGTTTTCCAAAGTGCATCGATTCTTTTTTTCTTTTTTTAAAGTTTTAATGTTGTTAAATAAGGACTCGCGGGTCACCAGGGGTCGGACTCAACCCATCAGGTCCCACGTCCCTATATGTCATTCGGATGACCACCTTTGCATGTAGTCCTGGTAAGATTAAGTGCAGACACTACACTTTGATCTTAGCCAAGAGGCCGAGAAGTGAGATCCATTCTTTTATTAAAGTATATGGCCTGAAACAGGCCCATCATATTTGTGTTTTCTGAATGAAATAATAATAACAATGTTAGAATACAGCGATAATTGCATGCATCATTTTATTGTTGCGCTCGCTCGCTTTGAACTCAAGCGTAGTCCGTATACACTATTTATAGTAGTGATAGATTGAATTTTGCGTGTGGGTTAGCTGTCCTTATTAACTGTGTCCCTAGTCTTCAGGCAAACCAACTCCGACTTCAGTGGTACTTGTAATTAACGTCCCAAAGACAACGTCGACAGATCACCATTTTAGTCCAGCTGTCCGGTGTAGGGGTTGAACCGTTTACATCGGCATCAGCACACCGGATGTTTAAGAACACGCGTTCTTTTCCATTCGGCCATGCGGACCTGCACATGCATCATGAGAGAGAGAGAGAGAGAGAGAGAGAGAGAGAGGGAGGGAGGTAGAGAGAGAGGGAGTTAGGGAGAGAGGGAGGAAGAGAGGGAGAGAGAGAGAGAGAGGGAGGGAGGTAGAGAGAGAGGGAGTTAGGGAGAGAGGGAGGAAGAGAGAGAGAGAGAGAGAGAGAGAGAGAGGGAGGGAGGTAGAGAGAGAGGGAGTTAGGGAGAGAGGGAGGAAGAGAGAGGGAGGGAGAGAGAGGGAGGGAGAGAGAGAGGGAGAGGGAGGGAGGGAAGGAGAGAGAGTGGGAGGAAGAGAGGGAGGGAGAGAGAGAGGGGGAGAGAGAGGGAGAAAGAGAGGGGATGAGAGAGGGAGAGAGGGAGTGAGCTAGGGAGAGAGAGGGAGAGAGGGATAGATAGGGAGAGAGAGAGAGATTTGAGTTGATGTGATTTAACTGTATGTTAAATGGGTAACAAATTGGGCATGCAGGCCCGTCTTACATTCGGCCCTTCCGAAAAAGAAAGAGTGAGAGAGAGAGCGATTGGGAGAGAGAGAGAGACAGAGAGTCAAAGGAATGCATGAAGTTTGCTGCATTGAATAACAATACAAGGTGCTGAATATTTAGGATTTTTGACCTTTTACAGGCCGGACAAAAATTGAAAGATAGTTCCACAAATTTGATATCAAACGTATATGATCATTAATATAATATCGGAGTGAAATAGAAAAGTGCTTTATAAAATTCTCAAATGTATAAAATAAAGCCTTTTCTTTTACACAAACTTTAAAGATAAACTAACAATATTACTGCATTATTTTTACGGGATATAACTGTGGTTAATTTACATTTAAATTATATCAAAATATTAGATAAATACTCAGTCATTTAAATCTCATAATACATGTGTGCTATTTTTAGTAGTGTCCCTTGAAATACCTGTCATGTTGTTAAACTGGGTGGCGGGCTAGGGGAATCCCCTATCAAAGGAACGAACGAACGAACGAACAAACTTTATTTTTAAAGGGTAACAAGGAGAAGTAAGGTGCCTCCTTCCCTCCGCTATCCTACTGGACACCATTGGGCAAGGTAGTGTACCCCTTTAGCCCCCCCCCCCCCCCCCCGATCAGAGTTACATGAAGCCATGTGTGTATGTGGTGGATGAAGTTGAAGAGCAGCTAACAGATAGTTGTAGGTTCTGGTCTCCAACTTCACGACGGTCGGCAGATGATCTCTTGTTTGGGGAGACAATGGCCACGGTCATAAACCAGTATGATCACTGCTAAGAAGGAAAGCAATGGAAAACTACCTTCTTTAAAGATGCCAAGAATAGCATGTATTGCAATGTCGTAGAAAGTCCACAGAACTTTGTTTCCCTGTACAGTGAAAATATTTTCAGAAATGCAGAAGATATGAAAGGAATCACCATTGGAGGAAGAACCATCAATAACATTAGATTTGCAGATGATACAGTATTGACGAGCAAACAGGAATGTGATTACATAGAATATAGAATAGCGAGAAGACATGTGAATAGAATAGTAAAGAGGGAAGAACAAAAAGACTGGAAGAGTATGTAGAAACACTAAATAAAAACTACAAGGATGCAACTAGAAACTTCTACAAAAAGATAAGTGCAATGCAAACCAGAGGAGAACCCTTTGACCCAACTGAAATAATTAACAGTGAAAATGGAGAATAAATAAGTGAACAAAATAAAATCCTAATCAGATGGAAGCAGTATTTCGAACAACGTCTAAACATCCCATCAGATGTCACAGGACTTCAAGAAACCTACACAGATACCGCCGAAGAACTAGAACCAGACATGCTGAAAGAAGAAATTATAGAAGCCATCAGATTAGCCCCATTGAACAAATCACCGGGACAAGATTAAATACCAAATGAACTAATGAAAGCAGCAAGAGAAGTAGGAATATCATGGCTACATAGACTATTCGACCATGTTTGGGTAGAACAACAGACACCACGAGACTGGGGAAACTATCCCAATTTGGAAAAACAAAGGCAGAAAAAGAGATTGCACACAATACAGAGGCATTTCACTGTTGCAGCCAGGTTGACTTCCTGAATGCTAGTTAACAATACACTGGCTGATGAAGCAATATGTTTAAGGATGCATACATTTGAACTTAAGTGTGGCCTGGTAAGGAAAAAACATCCAAGGGAAAGAATGTGATGTGTTTGCAGCCAACTTGCTTCTGGGACAATAGTCATCTACACCTTAACTATTTTCCTTGGGAGAGAGAGCATCTGTGAGTTTGCCTGGTGTGCTATTATGTCAGTTTTTAAATCAATCAATCAATCAATCAATCAATCAATCAATTATGTATTTTGTAAACAAGAACTTGAGTTGTTTTTGTTTGGAGTAGTTGCCCTTAGTTTTAGACATTGATGGAAATTGACAGTGATGATGGTGGTGATGATGATAGTGATGTTGAAGATGATGATGACAGTGATAGTGATGATGATGGTGTTGTAATTTACTGTTTGTGATCTTTATTTTCTTTTTTACCTGTATACTATAAAGCCATTATTTTGTGACTGCACCTTTTGTTTTCTTGACTGTCCACAGCTGTTGGATGCCTGTACCAGTAACTGCGGCAGACCTTTCCATCTTGAAATTTGCTCCAGAGACTTTGTTTCAGAGTGCCGCGGACTGATTTCTCAGAAGGTATAATTTTGTGTGCTCACAAGTCATGCGTCTCAGGCAGTCCTTTGTTCAGTTGTATGGCGTATTAACATTTCGAGCCAAAATAGGCCTTACCAGCCATCTTAGAACTTACGGCTCCAAACTTTCAAAACCCCCCCGCCCAGCGGGATGAAATGAATGGTTAAAATAATTTTTGATGGCCAAAACAAAGACCATGGCCTGTTCCTAGGTAGCCATTAACTCTGAACTAGTCTTGTCTTTCTTCTAAATTCTCATGCAAAATAGAAGAGTTAGCTGCTACCTGAGAGCTTACAACAGACTACAGGGGCAGAGCTTTAGGCATTCCTGGAAGCTACAGAGATACTGGAGGCGCACAGAGTCAAAGAATCCAGTATAGTTTTCCTGTGTGACTGCGTGCCATTTCTTTGAAGTTTTCAAATTTAATCTGAGGACCTTCTGACAAGAACAATCTTCACCAGCATTGTTACCAAATGGTGTAGGTGCACATGCCTCTTCACAGATCTTTGTCCTTGGTGGATCTTCATTTTTTTTTCTCATACGCTTGAAACTGATTGTCTGTATCTGCAATGTTGTCTCTTGTATAAACTTTACTGTTTTTTTAGACACTTAGTGATCTAGAAAGTTATCCTCCACTGTTGTTTGTCTAGGCCAGAAGGTTTGCCTAGATATTTTGGGCAGTCTTGGAGTATGTGATCTGCCAGTGTGGCACCAATTCACAAGTGCACATGTCCAATTTGCCCACCTTAAATGTACAGAAATGGTTGCATAATCGATTGTGACCTGTTTTGAGGCACAGAATAATGATCTGGTGTTCTGGACCAATTCTACCACTGACATTATTTACCCCATGCCACTGTCGTAAACCAGCAACCATAATTGCGCTTGGTCTGCCTCTGTTTCTTCTATCGCTGATCTTTCCAGTCATCACAGTGTCCTCCAGTGCCTCTCCTCTTATTTTATAACTGGAGAACACTGTTTGTCTCATCCTGATAGTTGTGTATAAGGTTCTACTTTTCTTATCTCTGGCTATCCATGGCCTAGATATGTCCTGTTTTGGGCAGTCTTGGAGTGTGTGATCTGCTGTCTGTGGCGCCAAACCACATGTGCACATGACTGATTCGCCAATCTTAAATTTTGTATACATGTGGTTGCATAATCTGTTGTGTCCTGCTCTGAGGTGCAGAATCATGATTTGTTCTGGTCTGCCCATAAGGTGTTATCGTCATTCTGTTATGTATTACTTCCACAGTTTGTTATCATCATTCTGTTATGTATTGCTTCCACAGTTTGTTATCATCATTCTGTTATGTATTAGTTCCACAGTTTGTTATCATCATTCTGTTATGTATTACTTCCACAGTGTGTTATCATCATTCTGTTATGTATTACTTCCACAGTTTGTTATCATCATTCTGTTATGTATTACTTCCACAGTTTGTTATCATCATTCTGTTATGTATTACTTCCACAGTTTGTTATCATCATTCTGTTATGTATTACTTCCACAGTTTGTTATCATCATTCTGTTATGTATTACTTCCACAGTTTGTTATCATCATTCTGTTATGTATTACTTCCACATTTTGTTATCATCATTCTGTTATATATTACTTCCACAGTTTGTTATCATCATTCTGTTATGTATTACTTCCACAGTTTGTTATCATCATTCTGTTATGTATTGCTTCCACAGTTTGTTATCATCATTCTGTTATGTATTGCTTCCACAGTTTGTTATCATCATTGTGTTATATATTACTTCCACAGTGTGTTATCATCATTCTGTTATCTATTACTTCTACAGTTTGTTATCATCATTCTGTTATGTATTACTTCCACAGTTTGTTATCATCATTCTGTTATGTATTACTTCCACAGTTTGTTATCATCATTCTGTTATGTATTACTTCCACAGTTTATTATCATTCTGTTATGTATTACTTCCACAGTTTGTTATCGTCATTCTGTTATGTATTACTTCAACAGTTTGTTATCATCATTCTGTTATGTATTACTTCCATAGTTTGTTATCATCATTCTGTTATGTATTGCTTCCACAGTTTGTTATAGTTATTCTGTTATGTATTACTTCCACAGTTTGTTATCATTCTGTTATGTATTACTTCCACAGTTTGTTATCATCATTCTGTTATGTATTACTTCCACAGTTTGTTATCATCATTCTGTTATGTATTACTTCCACAGTTTGTTATAGTTATTCTGTTATGTATTACGTCCACAGTTTGTTATCATCATTCTGTTATGTATTACTTCCACAGATTGTTATCATCATTCTGTTATGTATTACTTCCACAGTTTGTTATCGTCATTCTGTTATGTATTACTTCCACAGTTTGTTATCATCATTCTGTTATGTATTACTTCTACAGTTTATTATCATTCTGTTATGTATTACTTCCACAGTTTGTTATCATCATTCTGTTATGTATTACTTCCACAGTTTGTTATCATCATTCTGTTATGTATTACACTTCCTCCAATACACAAGGGGAGGAGCTCGAGACTGCACTGGAAATCATCGACCTGGTTTGTATCAACAGTGGCTATGTCACCAGGACAGCAAGCCGTCCAGGCGATGAGGACAGTGCTATTGATCTGGCGCTAGTTTCACCTTCACTCACTACAGTGTGTATATGGGGTGTCCTAGGACACCATGGCAGCGACCACCACCCTTGCAGCATATTGGTGGAGAAAGGCAGAACCAGGCAGCACAAGCTAAAGGTAAAGACGTTCCAGTATGACAGTACAGGGCAAGATGTGGTGAGCAAAATAAGACGTGACAAGCGCAGAATGTTCAGGGCAGGAGAAAAAGCTGGGAGCAGCCACCGTGGTGGAGTTTCGAGGTGGAGAAGGCTTGGGTGGATAAGCGTAGTGCTGTAAGGAGATGGCAAAATGCCAAGAAGAACAGAGCTGGTCATCCTAGTCCCTGCTTGCACTTAGAAAGAGAGATGCACACAAAAGTAAGCTATTTCAAAAAACTGGTCAAGGTGGTTAAAAGCGAAAAATGGGCAGAGGTGTGTCAAAGAGTAAGCACAGACAAGTCACTGAAATTGTTCTGGCGACTACATAAAAGCATGAGTGAGGTAGTCAAGAATAAGAGCATTTCTGACTTCCAAGGTGCTGACCTCATCTGGCAGAGGACTGATGAGGACAAGGGCAAAGCCCTCTTTGAACGCTACCTTGAGCAGAGCAACCAGACAGACATGGGAGGCCGGAATCTGGCCAAGGAGGTCACCTCAGACAGATGCAAGGCCCAAATAAGACGAACACTTCGGATGAAGACACAGTGACAGTGAAAGAAATCAAGGCTGTGCTTCGACGATCAAAAAACAGTGCTCCAGGTCCTGATGGCATAAGATACGACGACATAAATATGTATACCGACAATGAGCTAGAGAAACTAGCAGACATGTACAACAACAGTATAGGGAGTGCTAGCATCAAGGAGGAATGGTTACATAGCTATCTGATTCCCTTGCCGAAGCCTGACAAAGACCACAAAAAAATTCAGGGATATCGAATTATAACCATGCAGAATACAGTAGGCAAGCTGCTGGAGAAGGTAATTGCCAGGAAAATATCAAGCCAACTAGAGAGGCAAGGTGTTTTCCCACCTACCCTGGGTGGGTACCGTCCAAAAAGAGAAACCTGGACCAATGCAGCAGTCTTTGCCCATGATGTCTATGAAGGTTTCCACTCAGGCACTGAAACTGTTGCTGCAGTGATTGATCTTGAGGACGCATACAACAGAGTACCACTGGACTTTTTAATGTTTCAGCTTCTTGAACTAAACGTAAGTCCATTCCTCCTTAGTTGGATCGCTGCAGCCCTCTTCCAACGGAAAGTAGTTTTTAGATGTGGCAGTTGGACTTCGGAACCAACAACAATATATCCTGGCCTACCACAGGGATCACCATTATCTCCGGTACTGTTCAACGCCTACACAGTGAGAATCACTAGTGAGCAGATCACTGGACCTGGCAGGACATTGTCATATGCCGATGATGTTTTAGTGTATCGTCAGGGTAAGGATAGAGAGGAGGTTGCTGTGGAACTACAAACCGAACTCAATCGCATAAGTACTTGGTGTGATGAAGCTGGGGCAATGGTCAACCCAACAAAGGCAACAGTGACTTGGTTCTCGTTGAATAATCATATTGTCAACAATCCAACACCAACTGTAATGCTGTGTTCAGAGACGGTGGAAAGAACGCAGGCAATGAATTACCTGGGGATACGGTTTGATCGAAGCCTTGCTTATAATGTGCACATAGACCAGGTGATAACAAAGGCTAAGCGGGGCTTGGCAGCGATGCGGGTGATGGCGGCAGCAAACTGTGAGCAGCGCCATCTATGTCTTCTGTACGAGGGGCTGGTCATGTCTGTTTTGGAGTATGCAATGGCAATCTTGACTCTCAGCCATAAGCAGATAGAAAGGATGGAAAGGATACAGAATGAAGCTATGCGCATTATTCTTGGATGTACAAGAGATACAGCATGCAGGGCGATGCGCTACCTTCTTGATTTTCCAACCATTGAAGAGAGAATGCAAGTTTGCAGGGCACGCGCCTACCTCAGAATTAACGCAAACACACAGCATCCACTGCATAGTGAAATTAGGAAGGTGAAGGGCAGCAGGTTAAAAAGAGGACGGTCGTGGATGGGTCAAGCCGAAGACATTCTTCAACAGGTGTGTTCACTTGAGGACTTAGAACCTGGCGAGGAGTGGGTGCAAGTGCCAACATACTTCTGCACATCCTTTTCAGTTTGCATCCAACTAGATAGAAAATGCAGACAAGAAAATCCGGCTGCTGTGGAGGCTGAAGTACAAGCGTTGATTTTCGAGAATTCGCTAGACAGTGACGCGGTCATCTACACAGATGGGTCGGTCGTCCGACATGTGAGAAGCTCATGGGCCTTTACAGCTCGGGCCGGAGGGAGAATTGTGAAGAAGGACTCTGGTGCTTTCACTGAAACCACAAGTAGCCTGACCATGGAAGTCATGGCAGTAAGTAAAGCAATAACATGGCTCGAGACACAGACATTCACTAGGGCTTGTTTCCTTAGCGACTCAATGAACATGATCAAGAGGATAGAGGAGGGGTCGATCCGAAGAGAATGGTTGCTGCCTCTGGAGCGGTCTCGGCTGGCAAAGATTAGTTTCATCTTCGTGCCAGGTCATGCGGGAGTACAAGGAAATGAGCGGGCTGACAAGCTCGCAGGTGTGGCTACTGTGGAGGGCGGACGCGCCATGGACCAGGCTGACATTCTGAATGCTCTACGAGAAGTGAGACTTTTGCAAGAACCAAGTGATGACTGTGAATCTACAACAATGGCCAGACTGCGAGAGCAGCAAATTAAAAGAGGGGTGGCCAAACAAGAACACTACGCAGGAAGCCAAAGAAGATTGATAAACCAACACAGAACTGGCGTCGTTAGCCGCTACACGCTGCGGGATTTGCTGAGGAGGGGATCCGAGCACTTATGGACTGAATGGTCCGATGTGCAACGAGGATGATCTGTCGACTAACTAACTAACTAACTAACTAACTGTTATGTATTACTTCCACAGTTTATTATCATTCTGTTATGTATTACTTCCACAGTTTGTTATCGTCATTCTTATATGTATTACTTCCACAGTTTGTTATCATCATTCTGTTATGTATTACTTCCATAGTTTGTTATCATCATTCTGTTATGTATTGCTTCCGCAGTTTGTTATAGTTATTCTGTTATGTATTACTTCCACAGTTTTTTTCATTCTGTTACGTATTACTTCCACAGTTTGTTATCGTCATTCTGTTATGTATTACTTCCACAGTTTGTTATCATCATTCTGTTATGTATTACTTCCACAGTTTGTTATCATCATTCTGTTATGTATTACTTCCACAGTTTGTTATAGTTATTCTGTTATGTATTACGTCCACAGTTTGTTATCATCATTCTGTTATGTATTACTTCCACAGTTTGTTATCATCATTCTGTTATGTATTACTTCCACAGTTTGTTATCGTCATTCTGTTATGTATTACTTCCACAGTTTGTTATCATCATTCTGTTATGTATTACTTCCACAGTTTGTTATCATCATTCTGTTATGTATTGCTTCCACAGTTTGTTATAGTTATTCTGTTATGTATTACGTCCACAGTTTGTTATCATTATTCTGTTATGTATTACTTCCACAGTTTGTTATCATCATTCTGTTATGTATTACTTCCACAGTTTGTTATCGTCATTCTGTTATGTATTACTTCCACATTTTGTTATCATCATTCTGTTATGTATTATTTGCACAGTTTGTTATCATCATTCTGTTATGTATTACTTCCACAGTTTATCATCATGCTGTTATGTATTACTTCCACAGTTTGTTATCATCATTCTGTTATGTATTACTTCCACAGTTTGTTATCGTCATTCTCTTATGTATTACTTTCATAGTTTGTTATCATCATTCTGTTATCTATTACTTCCACAGTTTGTTATCGTCATTCTGTTATGTATTACTTCCACAGTTTATCGTCATTCTCTTATGTATTACTTCCACAGATTGTTATCATCATTCTGTTATGTATTACTTCCACAGTTTGTTATCGTCATTCTGTTATGTATTACTTCCACAGTTTTTTATCATTAGTCTGTTATGTATTACTTCCACAGTTTGTTATCATCATTCTGTTATGTATTACTTCCACAGTTTGTTATCGTCATTCTCTTATGTATTACTTCCATAGTTTGTTATCATCATTCTTTCATCTATTACTTCCACAGTTTGTTATCGTCATTCTGTTATGTATTACTTCCACAGTTCATCGTCATTCTGTTATGTATTACTTCCACAGATTGTTATCATCGTTCTGTTATGTATTACTTCCACAGGTTGTTATCATCATTCTGTTATGTATTACGTCAACAGTTTGTTATCATCATTCTGTTATGTAATACTTCCACAGTTTGGTATCATCATTCTGTTATGTATTACGTTAACACTTTGTTATCGTCCTTATGTTATACATTACTTCCATAGATTGTTATCATCATTCTGTTATGTATTACTTCCACAGTTTGTTATCATCATTCTGTTATGTATTACTTCCACAGTTTGTTATCATCATTCTGTTATATATTACTTCCACAGTTTGTTATCATCATTCTGTTATGTATTACTTCCACAGTTTATCATCATTCTGTTATGTATTACTTCCACAGTTTGTTATTATCATTCTGTTATGTATTACTTCCAGAGTTTGTTATCATCGATCTGTTATGTATTACTTCCACAGTTTGTTATCATCATTCTGTTATGTATTGCTTCCGCAGTTTGTTATAGTTATTCTGTTATGTATTACTTCCACAGTTTTTTTCATTCTGTTACGTATTACTTCCACAGTTTGTTATCGTCATTCTGTTATGTATTACTTCCACAGTTTGTTATCATCATTCTGTTATGTATTACTTCCACAGTTTGTTATCATCATTCTGTTATGTATTACTTCCACAGTTTGTTATAGTTATTCTGTTATGTATTACGTCCACAGTTTGTTATCATCATTCTGTTATGTATTACTTCCACAGTTTGTTATCATCATTCTGTTATGTATTACTTCCACAGTTTGTTATCGTCATTCTGTTTATGTATTACTTCCACAGTTTGTTATCATCATTCTGTTATGTATTACTTCCACAGTTTGTTATCATCATTCTGTTATGTATTGCTTCCACAGTTTGTTATAGTTATTCTGTTATGTATTACGTCCACAGTTTGTTATCATTATTCTGTTATGTATTACTTCCACAGTTTGTTATCATCATTCTGTTATGTATTACTTCCACAGTTTGTTATCGTCATTCTGTTATGTATTACTTCCACATTTTGTTATCATCATTCTGTTATGTATTATTTGCACAGTTTGTTATCATCATTCTGTTATGTATTACTTCCACAGTTTATCATCATGCTGTTATGTATTACTTCCACAGTTTGTTATCATCATTCTGTTATGTATTACTTCCACAGTTTGTTATCGTCATTCTCTTATGTATTACTTTCATAGTTTGTTATCATCATTCTGTTATCTATTACTTCCACAGTTTGTTATCGTCATTCTGTTATGTATTACTTCCACAGTTTATCGTCATTCTCTTATGTATTACTTCCACAGATTGTTATCATCATTCTGTTATGTATTACTTCCACAGTTTGTTATCGTCATTCTGTTATGTATTACTTCCACAGTTTTTTATCATTAGTCTGTTATGTATTACTTCCACAGTTTGTTATCATCATTCTGTTATGTATTACTTCCACAGTTTGTTATCGTCATTCTCTTATGTATTACTTCCATAGTTTTGTTATCATCATTCTTTCATCTATTACTTCCACAGTTTGTTATCGTCATTCTGTTATGTATTACTTCCACAGTTCATCGTCATTCTGTTATGTATTACTTCCACAGTTTGTTATCATCATTATGTTAGGTGATTACTTCCACAATTTGTATTATATTATCGTATGTATACTTTCACAGGTTTGGTATTATCATTCTAGGTATGTATTACTTCCACATTTGTTATCGTTCATTCTTGTATGTAGTTACTTCCACAGTTCTGTATGATCATTCTGTTATGATATTACTCCACAGTTTGTTATTACATTCTGTTAGTATTATTCCCCAGTTTGTTATATCATTCATGTTAGTTATACTTCCACAGTTTGTTTTTCATCATTCTGTATGTATACTTCCAAGTGTTATCATCATTGATGTTTAGTTATTACTCCACAGTTTGTATTATCATTCTGTTATGTATTACTTCCACAGTTTGTGTATTATCATGTCGTTAATGTATTACTTCCACAGGTTTATTATTATCATTCTGTTATGTTTTACTTCCACAGTTGTTATTAGCATTCTGTTATTTTACTTCCACAGGTTTGTTATTATCATTCTGTTATGTATTACCCACAGTTTGTTATTATCATTCTGTTATGGTAATTACTCCACAGTTTGTTATTATCATTCTGTTATGTATTACTTCCACAGTTTGTTATCATCATTCTGTTATGTATTACTTCCACAGTTTGTTATCGTCATTCTGTTATGTATTACTTCCACAGTTTGTTATCATCATTCTGTTATGTATTACTTCCACAGTTTGTTATCATCATTCTGTTATGTATTACTTCCACAGTTTGTTATCATCATTCTGTTATGTATTACTTCCACAGTTTGTTATCATCATTCTGTTATGTATTACTTCCACAGTTTGTTATCATCATTCTGTTATGTATTACTTCCACAGTTTGTTATCATCATTCTGTTATGTATTACTTCCACAGTTTGTTATCATCATTCTGTTATGTATTACTTCCACAGTTTGTTATCATCATTCTGTTATGTATTACTTCCACAGTTTGTTATCGTCATTCTGTTATGTATTACTTCCACAGTTTGTTATCATCATTCTGTTATGTATTACTTCCACAGTTTGTTATCGTCATTCTGTTATGTATTACTTCCACAGTTTGTTATCGTCATATCTGTTATGATTACTTCCACAGTTTGTTATCGTCAATCTGTTATGTATTACTTCCACAGTTTGTTATCGTCATTCTGTTATGTATTACTTCCACAGTTTGTTATCGTCATTCTGTTATGTATTACTTCCACAGTTTGTTATCGTCATTCTGTTATGTATTACTTCCACAGTTTGTTATAGTTATTATGTTATATATTACTTCCACAATTTGTTATCATCATTCTGTTATGTATTACTTCCATAGTTTGTTATCGTCATTCTGTTATGTATTACGCTTCCACAGTTTGTTTATTATTCATTCTTTTATGTATTACTTCCACAGTTTGTTATCATCATTCTGTTATGTATTACTATCCACAGTTTGTTATCATCATTCTGTATATGTATTACTTCCACAGTTTGTTATCGTCATTCTGTTATGTATTACTTCCACAGTTTGTTATCGTCATTTTGTTATGTATTACTTCCACAGTTTGTTATCGTCATTCTGTTATGTATTACTTCCACAGTTTGTTATCGTCATTCTGTTATGTATTACTTCCACAGTTTGTTATCATCATTCTGTTATGTATTACTTCCACAGTTTGTTATCATTATTATTTATGTATTATGTTATGTATTACTTCCACAGTTTGTTATCATCATTCTGTTATGTATTACTTCACAGTTTGTGTATCATCATTCTGTTATGTATTACTTCCACAGTTTGTTATCATCATTCTGTTATGTATTACTTCCACAGTTTGTTATCATCATTCTGTTATGTATTACTTCCACAGTGTGTTATCGTCATTCTGTTGTATATTACTTCCACAGTTTGTTATCGTCATTCTGTTATGTATTACTTCCACAGTTTGTTATCATTATTCTGTTATGTATTACTTCCACAGTTTGTTATCATCATTCTGTTATGTATTACTTCCACAGTTTGTTATCGTCATTCTGTTATGTATTACTTCCACAGGTTGTTATCATCATTCTGTTATGTATTACTTCCACAGTTTGTTATCGTCATTCTGTTATGTATTACTTCCACAGTTTGTTATCATCATTCTGTTATGTATTACTTCCACAGTTTGTTATCATCATTCTGTTATGTATTACTTCCACAGTTTGTTATCATCATTCTGTTATGTATTACTTCCACAGTTTGTTATCATCATTATGCTATGTCTTACTTCCACAGTTTGTTATCGTCATTCTGCGAAAGTTTGAAGAAAGAAGGAGTCGACTTCACGGATTTTTTTCATGTCAGGATGATGTTTTATGCTGTGTCCTTCCTCTTTCTCACCATTTTGGAGCTGTTTTCATGCACTAAAATATTGTGTTATTAGTTTTTCCTCTTCTATACCATTTTGCCTGTGCAGTTTTGGTTGTCTTGTCTAGTGTTTGTCAATCCGGCTAATTGTTCTACAATTGTGACAATGAACGGAGAACAGCATGATTTAAAACATTTAACAGCCATATATTTTAAGTGTTAATATTGAACTTTTATTTAATAATATATTGTAAATAATAATATAATTCTATTTTATAATATTCTGTAAGAGAATATTTATGATGAAATATTGTGTTTGTTGTGCACGAGAAAGAGAAAGAGAGATAGAGAGAGAAAGAGAGAGAGAGAGAGAGAGAGAGAGAGAGAGAGAGAGAGGGATGAGGGGGAGTAAGGAAGAGTGAGGTAGGGGGTAGAAAAGAGAGTGTGTAGGAGGGGAAGAGGAGGAAAGAAAAGGTGAGAGCAGGAGAAAGTAGGGAAGAGGTGAAGAAGGGCAAGAGAGAATAGAAGAGACAGTAAATGAGAATGGGTTAAGAAGGCTAAGAGAGAGGAGCATGAAGGGTAAGGGAGAAATCGAGAGAGTGCGAGGAAGACCAAAGAGAAGGAAGGAGAAAGTATGAGAGAGTGAGTTAGGCAGAGTTGGAGAGAAAGAGAGGGAGTGTATAGTGGGGGAAAAGTAACAGATGTAGGGCAAGAGATATGGAGAGATAGAGAGTGAGGGAAGAGTAAGAGAGAAGAAGGGAGAAAGGCAGAGAGAGAGAAAAAGAGAGAGAAAGAGAGATCATTTGTGCTTTGCATGAACGCATTTTCTCTTGTTTAATGCAACTGTAGACAATTTAAGTACCATTACTGCTGCACAGGAAATACAGAAAACATGTTTTGTTGTTGGGAGAAATTAAACTGGCAAGATGTATGCAACAGACAAGATGTGCTCACCAGACAAGATGTAGGCATTACATTTTTGTTTGTTTGCTCGCTTGCTCTAACTCGACAGTAGTCCATAACACGTGCTACTACTAGCTGCTAGTTGCTACCAGGGCAAGTCAATAAGTCAGTCACACAGTTCTGTGGGATGGCAGGTAAATGTAGTAGGTGTTTTCTACAGGTGTCATTAGATGACAGCAACATCGAACTTTGTATACCCGTTTGTCAGGTGGTGCTAGGTGTCTCATGCGCACGCGCAGCGCATAAATAAATGGTGAGTGTACTTACTGAGTGTACAACCAAAGAGCAACGTGTTGTTGTGCGTTTGTTGTGGGCTAAAGGACTGCCTGCAAAGGACATTCATAAGGAAATGCTTCATCTTTATGCTGACAAATGTTTGTCCCATAAAGCGGTGCATAGCTGGGTAGAAAATTTTTCTCAAGGACGCTCTAAAATTGTTGATGAAATCCGATCCGGTCATCCTGTTGGGATTGTCAAGGAGGGCTTTTAACCAATTTCAATGAAAGGTGACAATGTGAATTCTGAATCGTATTGTGAAGTTCTATTGATGCTTCATGATGCAATTCGAAGAAAATGTCCAGGACTGCTGACTAGAGGAGTGTTGCTTCTTCATGACAATGCCAGACTACATACGGCTCGATTAACTCAGGAGAAAATAAACCAACTAAGGTGGGAAGTTCTGGAACATCCACCTTACAGCCCTGACTTAGCCCTTAGCGATTTCCACCTTTTTGGTCCACTGAAAACCCATCTTGGCGGGAGACATTTTGTGAATGACGCCGAAGTTGAATGTGAAGTGAAAACGTGGTTTAGAAAACAGAGCACACAGTTTTATGCAGCCGGTTTGGGAGGACTGATAAAACAATGGGATAAGTGCATCAATGTTGGTGGAAATTATGTTGAGAAATAAAGTGACATTGTATGTATAAAAATAAACTGGTTTCAAGTTATCATATTTAGTTATTTTTCTACAACCATTTGTGACTTACTTATTAACTTCCCCTCGTACTACTAAGAGTGCACTGGACTGATGTTTGAGTGTGGATTAGCTTTCTGTATTACCAGAGTCCCTCACCATCAGGCGAACCCATTCCGACTTCTGAGGCACTTGTAATTTACATTACCAAGTGCCATGTAGCAGTTTGCTGGCTCATCTGTTCAGCCGCATTGACAGAAATAAACAGGAACATTCATCACATGTAAACAGTGGACAACTCCATGTCCTTGCCATTCTTCGGTGATTATTATAAACAATGATCACCGCACATACCATCAATCATTCCCGAAAGGTGCGTGGTGTCATGCAATAGGTATATTACACGTCTAATCACTGTTATTACTTCTAAAACACCGCTATACTACAATGGCTATTCTATGGTCAACTTACAATCACTTGCCCTTGACATCGGCATGGGGCATTCTCAATCGCCGTCAACTCGGCGAGCCGCCGCTGACCTGGAATGCTTACTCAATTGGCCGTCCGGCTTGTGTCTAACACTTCCGCCTCAGGCTGATGTGTTGTTCAAATACGAAAGCACTGTTGAATTCATCTCGCTTCACTTTCGACATTCGTGTCACGTCCTCTCTCTACTGGGACCCTGGCTAGACTAACCTTGTCTAGCCGTCTCCTTCCCGTGTACCACACAACTAATGTCACGTGATACGCAATATCTCTGAATGGTTTCCCTTTGTTCTACAACATCATCATCAGTTGCTCACCGACTTTCCTCGACTTCTTCATGCGGATTTGTTCATCGTGATCGCGTGAACTGCTTTCACCGATGACAGTTCCTCTTCTTTGGTAACCTGTTCTCATTACATCAGTTTACCGCTGTCTGCCTCATATCGGTCCATGGCACCAAGTCATTTCTTCTTCTGCTGCATTCATCCGGAGTTTTTTTTCGGGCGTGGTGGCGTGGTACCTGTTTACAGCAGAGCTGTGTTCTTGCGCCGTTAGGCCGACACATCCGACTTCTGCGGGCATTTATTGACCGGGTTAACTTTCCCGGGGACCAAGTATTTTGCAATTGTTTATGGCAATATAAACTCTATAAAACATGTAGAAATCTTCTATAACTATTAAATTATATAGCACTTAAATGTAAATGTAGGTAATTTCCCTTGAAACAAATGTTATGTTATTATGTCTCTTTCAAATATTTCAGTAAAATGTGCTTCTGTTAAATATGGTTTTATTTCGTACAAAACAGTGTGTATTTTAACGGTGCGTTGTGTTTTTTACATTTGCGAATACAACATATACATGTATATACACATATGATAATAATATATTTATGGCATGATGTAATTACCTGCACATTACTTGTTGATGATGATTGTGAGTAATCAATTCCTCTCATGCATATTACCATCTTTCAATAGACATTCTTTCAAACTCAAAGTATTCTCATTCACATATAATTTTATTTAAACAATTTTAATGGTATCACTGAATGAATCATGCATTAAACATTGCAACAAAGCATCCCATGTTAGATATGCATGATTTTGTTCGAGCGTGCAAGCGGCAAGCCAGACAGACAGATAGACAGACAGACAGACAGACAGACAGACAGACAGACAGACAGACGGACGGACGGACGGACGGACGGACGGACGGACGGACGGAAAGACAGACAGACAGACAGACAGACAGACAGACAGACAGACAGACAGACAGACAGACAGACAGACAGGCAGACAGAGAACAAACGAACGAACGAACGAACTTTATTTTCAAAGGGTCACTAATTTGACTCGTAGGCCCGTCTTACATTTGGCCCTTCCAATCACTAATCTTCGTTAATCAACTGTGCATGTTAAGTTCACATAGGGGAAACAAAAACATTGTTAAGTGGATTTTGTAACATAAACAATGCATGTTACCGTGTTATGAGACAGGCAGACACACGTATACACGCACTTTCATAAACACACACGCACACATACATACCTGCATAATACTTGCATCGTTTACACAAACTCTCACAGTTATGCACACTCTCAATAACATACGAATTCACACTACCTCGTATACACCGCATGTAAGCACACATACAGACACAAACATATGTACATACATACACGAACATCACACACACACATACATACACACGCATATATACACACATACACATACATATATATACACATACACACCCATACACACATACAAACGCTTACACGCTCACGTAAGCACACACACATACACTCACGCAACATAAACACACACACACACACACACACAAACATACATACATACACACATACACCCCCAAATACACACATTTTTTTTTTTTAAATTCGCATATCCTTTACAGGACATCGCTGTCAACAGCAGCATCTTTCAGCTGTCTGTTGATTTCTTGGTGAGATTACGCTCAGTAGTTTGCCATTGCTTTCTGAGCGACCGGCTCAGTTATCCCGCAAGTCACCAGCGGTGGACGAACCAAATACACACATACACCGTCATAAACACACATACACGCACATACACACACCATCACATATATATATATATATATATATACACACACACACACACATACACACCAGCAGCAGCAATTGGTGTACAAAGTCAAGAAGATTTCCCGCCTCTCGTGCGAGCAACTCCCCCACAGAAAAGAACAGAACTGACACAAACTTTCAATATTCTAATCAACACACAGGATGACACGAACACACAAGAAAACAACACATAAGAAAACAATCTAAAAAAAAATGAAGACTGATAGTTTTCAAATCGTCAGCAATCCAAATAAGAGGGAAAAGGAAGACAGAAGACTACTGCCGTCACTAGATAGTTTAGACACTATATAAAGTAAAATGACTAGATAAATCCTTCAAGCTGAAATATACACATGTTTGCACAGTAATGTCAATTGTCTACCACGGTAATTTTAAATGGACTAACATGTCTTTCTGTTTGCACAAAACTGGAATATTTAGAATGATCATTATGGCTTCTGCAAACTTTAACAAGCGACTATTTTGTGTGTTATACACACTATTCCATCAAGTTCACACTTCATACTATACGTGTTCAGACACACACTCCCATCAAATTCACACTTCATACTATCCATGTTCAGACACACACTCCCATCAAGTTCACACTTCATACTCTCCATGTTCAGACACACACTCCCATCAAGTTCACACTTCATACTATCCATGTTCAGACACACACTCCCATCAAGTTCACACTTCATACTGCCGAATGTTGGACAGACCATCGTCTCATTGTCTCGAAAATGAACATCCACATCAGGCCACCACGGCGTCCTCAAGGGGCGAAAATGCAAACAAAGCTAAATGTCACCCGCCTAAACAGCAAGAAAATGCAGCAGTCGTTTGAAAATATGCTGGAAGACCGCCTCAAGCCCAATGCTGAAGCTAAACAGGATACAGAAACAGAATGAAGAGCCCTAAAGGACACGATTTACAACACTGCTATGGAAATCCTGGGTCC
Organism: Cepaea nemoralis; assembly: GCA_014155875.1. Lineage (NCBI taxonomy): Eukaryota > Metazoa > Mollusca > Gastropoda > Stylommatophora > Helicidae > Cepaea > Cepaea nemoralis. The sequence goes on along the minus strand of JACEFZ010023120.1, from coordinate 16,830 downwards.
AGCCCCCCGAAAGCATAAAGACTGGTTTGATGAAAATTCCGAAGACATCAACCAATTGCTGGCCGAGAAACATCTTCTCCTCAAGGCACATTTGAATGACCCAAAGTCAACATCAAAAAAAGATGCTTTCAAGAACATTCAGAGAGTAGTGCAGCAGAAACTTCGGCACATGCGGGACTCCTGGCTGAGCAGCAAAGCTGATGAAATTCAGGGCTTTGCTGACAGCCACGACATGAAAAACTTCTACGACTCACTGAAAGCGGTCTATGGTCCTTCATCACCAGGCATAGTTCCCCTCCTCAGTGCAGACGGGGGAACATTGGTCACCGATAAGAAAGAAATCCTCCAACGCTGGGCAGAGCATTTCAGCAAAATCTTAAATGCAACTTCCTTCTTCGATGATGAAACCATCAATTGCCTTCCTCAAGTTCCCACCAATGAGACTCTTGATGACCTGCCAACCATAGTGGAAATAAACAAAGCCATCCAGCAACTCTCCAGCGGCAAGGCACCTGGTCCTGACTCCATCCCAGCAGAGATATACAAGGCAGGTGGGCCGGTCCTAACAGAGCAGCTTCACCAAGTCTTCACAAACATATGGATGAACGAGACCATGCCACAAGATTTTAAGGACGCGTCAATAGTCCACCTTTACAAACGTAAAGGAAACCGCCAATCCTGTGACAACCACCGAGGCATCTCCTTGCTTTCAATTGCAGGGAAGATACTCGCCAGAATTCTTCTCAATCGCCTCACAGCCCATCTCGATCAAGGTCTTCTTCCTGAGAGTCAATGTGGCTTCAGAAAAGAACAGTGGAACTGTTGACATGATTTTCGCTGCAAGGCAGCTGCAAGAGAAATGTCAGGAACAGAACTGCGAAATGTTCTCCACTTTCATTGACCTTACCAAGGCTTTTGATACAGTCAGCAGAGAAGGACTGTGGAAGATTATGGCAAAATATGGCTGTCCACGAAAGTTTGTCCAAATAGTGCGGCTATTTCATGACGGCATGCAGGCAAGAGTACAGGAAAATGGTGAGCTGTCTGAACCCTTTCCTGTCACCAATGGAGTGAAGCAAGGATGTGTCCTGGCACCAACACTGTTCAGCCTCATGTTTTCAGCCATGTTGATGAATGCCTTCGAGAACGACGACATTGGAATAGACATCAACTACCGTATGGATGGAAAGTTATTCAATCTCAGAAGGCTGAAAGCTAAAACCAAAATTGACAGCGGCACCGTCAGAGAGCTCCTGTTTGCTGATGATTGCGCTCTATACGCCAACTCAGAGGCGGACATGCAACATAATGTTTCAGCTTTCTCACATGCCTGTGCCAACTTTGGGCTCAATATCAACTTGGAGAAGACTGTAGTTATGTACCAGCCAGCTCCAGGGAAATAATCACACTGTGCCGAATATCAAAGTGAATGATCATAGACTAAGTGTTGTGGACAAATTTACCTATCTTGGCAGCACCCTGTCACAAGCTGCCACAATCGATGACGAAGTGAATGCAAGAATCTCCAAGGCCAGTACAGCCTTTGGCAGACTGTACAAGAATGTATGGGACAGAACTGGAATAAGCCTGCAAACAAAGCTAAAAGTCTACAAAGCAGTTGTATTATCCACACTGCTATATGCTTGTGAAACCTGGACTGTTTATCAGCGACACGCTAGGAAATTAAACCACTTTCACACAGTCTGCCTAAGGAAGCTACTGAAGATTAAATGGCAAGACAAGATTCCAGACACTGAAGTCCTAGAAAGAGCATCCATGCCCAGTATCCACACTCTACTGATGAAGAATCAGATTCGCTGGGCTGGTCACTTGACTCGCATGCCAGATCACAGGCTCCCTAAACGAATTTTTTACAGCGAACTGCGTTGTGGTAAACGCTCCCAAGGTGGCCAGAGGAAACGTTTTAAAGACACTCTGAAAATTTCACTGAATGCTTTTGGAATTCATCATGACACCTGGGAGGCTGCAGCCAGAGACCGAAATTCGTGGCGTGCGTCATTGCGCAAAGGTGCAGTCATATGTGAGGCAACCAGGACCGCAAGAGCTGTGAAGAAAAGGCAGGACAGAAAAACGACTGCAGGAAATCCTCCTCCAGAGACGTCAAGCATTCTTTGTCCACATTGTCAAAGAACATTTCGAGCCAAAATAGGCCTTATCAGCCATCTTAGAACCCACGGCTCCACACCTTCAACCCCACTGGATGAAATGAATGGTCATCATCATTCTTGATGGACAAACAACAACACTTCATACTATACATGTTCAGACACACATTCCCATCAAGTTCACACTTCATACTATACATGTTCAGACACACACTCCCATCAAGTTCACACTTCATACTATACATGTTCAGACACACACTCCCATCAAGTTCACACTTTATACTATCCATGTTCAGACACACACTCCCATCAAGTTCACACTTCATACTATACATGTTCAGACACACACTCCCATCAAGTTCACACTTCATACTATACATGTTCAGACACACACTCCCATCAAGTTCACACTTTATACTATCCATGTTCAGACACACACTCCTATCAAGTTCGCACTTCTTACGATACAAGTTTTTCTCCATAATCTCGTATACTCTCGTGGGTAACGTGATGACGGTGAGAATTAGCAGTGGTTCGAATCGCATCGGTAACTTACGGGGTATGTGAGCCGGCCGCTCAGAAAGCAATGGCAAACTACTGAGCGTAATCTTGCCAAGAAATCAACATACAGCTGAAAGATGCTGGTGTTGACAGCGATGTCCTGTAAAGGATATGCAACAACAACAACAAAAATCCGATATGTTGAGTACTAAGACTAAAACATGAGTGTCTTAGACCTAAGCATATTGTGATATATGATGCGTGTTCGTCGGTGTTAACGTTAGTTTCCTGTATGAGTATAAAATCAGGTTTATATTTGTGTATGAGTGGTATAAGATGATTAATTTTGGATCCTATACCTCGAATGTTAATACTCATTATTTTAATTTCCGCTGCCATTTTTGTTGTAATATAAGAAACGGTTGAGTACTGGGGGGGGGGGGGGGGGGGGGCGAATTAGGAATATTGAGAATTGAGTATACATTGTATATTGGGGGGCTGAGTGGTCTCGAGGTATGGTGTCCGCCTCGAGTGCTGGAGGTCCCGGGTTCAGGCCTCGGTGAGGACCGGGATTCATTTTCTTTTAAAATCCACCTGGACTTCCAGTAATAAAATTCCCCCTGGTCTCTGGATAGTGAGATCGGACGCCCGTGTGCATTGTTGCGCACGTAAAATATCCCTTGGCAGTTGGAAATCGAAAAAGAGTAGCCTAACGGCGCCGCCCGGGCAAAATTTCGGGTTAAAAATCTACCCAAAGTATTTCAGGATCCTCGCCGATGCAACGGAGTTAGTGCATTGAGCTGAGTTTCTGAGGTTTGAGTCAGGAGGAAAACGGAGCACTTATGGGCTAAACCGTGTGCCGTGATGTTGATCCAACGACTAAACGACTAAACTAAACGGTTGAGTATAATTTTGTTTCTTGTTTCAAACTGCCTGTATACATGTTATCATTTCTGGAGATATTCAGTAGATTCCTTCGCCGGGCTTGAAATCTCTAAGTCAATAACGAGGCATGGAGAAGAATCTGACAGGTTTCTTTGTCGTGGTGGTGTGTTAATATTATCACTGTCTCTTCCGGTCATGGTACTGGTCGTTATCTGTTCAGTATAATTACTTACACATTTCTTTTTGTTTGACCTGTTCGCTTCAGGAGGTGTAGGGTAGTCGTGGTTGTTGAGGGGCGTCAGCATGGTAACAGGTGTTTGGCGGGCTGGAGGTGTCGAGCTCTCCCCGTCAGACAGGCTCTTGGTTGAGCGTCCCCTTTTCCGACTGACCAGCTGGAAACCGTCTTCATCCTCCTTACTATGTTGATCTGTCTGGGAGTTCGAAGTGACTTTTTGTGCCAATCTAGGTCCCTTCTGGGTTTGTACTTTGGCCGGACATTTATTACTCCAGTGGGAGTCCTCCCCACAGACTGTACTCGCCGTACGGCGCCCCGGAACTGTGATCAAGAGACGGTGTAGCTTGTCTTCTACCCCGTCCAACTCCATGTCCACGTAATGTGGCAGAGGTTCTTTCGGGTTGCACAGAAGTAACCACTTGTCCGTGATGTTTTTAAGTTTATGCACTTCCGCATTTATATCTCCCGAAATATCCGCAGCTATTTGCTTCTGATGTGGTTGACATGGGAAGACTATTCTGTACACTTTTATAACATTATAAAAGTAATATTGTTACATTGTTTGTCTTATAGAATTCATCACAACATATTTTTATCTGGCTTGTAAAAAGGCCACACAAAAAAATATTGTTAATTTTTTTTTTTCATGTTTAACTTATGATACTGAATTTATTTGCATGAATTTTATAATAAATACAAAAAACCATTTCCACAGAAGAGGCGGCAGTAATAGCTACACAACAACCAGTCCACTGCAAGCGTCGACTTCTGGCCCCATTACACCAGTCTCTAGTCTGTGTCACAAAGACTACCTCATCTACACCAGTCTCTAGTCTGTGTCACAAAGACTACCTCATCTACACCAGTCTCTAGTCTGTGTCACAAAGTCTACCTCATCTACACCAGTCTCTAGTCTGTGTCACAAAGTCTACCTCATCTACACCAGTCTCTAGTCTGTGTCACAAAGACTACCTCATCTACACCAGTCTCTAGTCTGTGTCACAAAGTCTACCTCATCTACACCAGTCTCTAGTCTGTGTCACAAAGTACTACCTCATCTACACCAGTCTCTAGTCTGTGTCACAAAGTCTACCTCATCTACACCAGTCTCTAGTCTGTGTCACAAAGACTACCTCATCTACACCAGTCTCTAGTCTGTGTCACAAAGTACTACCTCATCTACACCAGTCTCTAGTCTGTGTCACAAAGTCTACCTCATCTACACCAGTCTCTAGTCTGTGTCACAAAGTCTACCTCATCTACACCAGTCTCTAGTCTGTGTCACAAAGTCTACCTCATCTACACCAGTCTCTAGTCTGTGTCACAAAGTACTACCTCATCTACACCAGTCTCTAGTCTGTGTCACAAAGACTACCTCATCTACACCAGTCTCTAGTCTGTGTCACAAAGTCTACCTCATCTACACCAGTCTCTAGTCTGTGTCACAAAGTCTACCTCATCTACACCAGTCTCTAGTCTGTGTCACAAAGTCTACCTCATCTACACCAGTCTCTAGTCTGTGTCACAAAGATCTACCTCATCTACACCAGTCTCTAGTCTGTGTCACAAAGTACTACCTCATCTACACCAGTCTCTAGTCTGTGTCACAAAGACTACCTCATCTACACCAGTCTCTAGTCTGTGTCACAAAGTCTACCTCATCTACACCAGTCTCTAGTCTGTGTCACAAAGACTACCTCATCTACACCAGTCTCTAGTCTGTGTCACAAAGTCTACCTCATCTACACCAGTCTCTAGTCTGTGTCACAAAGTCTACCTCATCTACACCAGTCTCTAGTCTGTGTCACAAAGTCTAATTCATCTACACCAGTCTCTAGTCTGTGTCACAAAGTCTACCTCATCTACACCAGTCTCTAGTCTGTGTCACAAAGACTACCTCATCTACACCAGTCTCTAGTCTGTGTCACAAAGTCTACCTCATCTACACCAGTCTCTAGTCTGTGTCACAAAGACTACCTCATCTACACCAGTCTCTAGTCTGTGTCACAAAGATTACCTCATCTACACCAGTCTCTAGTCTGTGTCACAAAGTCTACCTCATCTACACCAGTCTCTAGTCTGTGTCACAAAGACTACCTCATCTACACCAGTCTCTAGTCTGTGTCACAAAGACTACCTCATCTAAATCAAATTTTTGTGCAGTTATATACAATTACTCCCAATTTACCCGATTTTCCCCAGGTAAATGAGCTGAAAAATTCACGCAAATACTCTTGTTGCCTAAAGCACCATTCTTTCAAAGCATGAACAAGATATTATTGTTACTTTGTTACACACACCATTACATGTGGTATCCTTTGTTAAAACTACATGAAATAATATATGTATCTAGATCTGTGGCTAGTGTGTTAAAATGCAAACAGCAGCAAGAAGGTCATCATCAGACAAAAGAGACCCATAGCTTCGGACAGGGCAAATCCCAAGAGAAAAGCTGACCCTTCAATGAAGGGTTACGAGCATAGCCTATCACCAGACTTCCACAGACGCTGCCAATTCCAGCCCCTGAGCCAGCGACACCAACGGTTGCCGATCCAGCACAAATATATTTAGCAGCCTGATCAATATCATGTTGAGATTGTTGTTGGGATGCTGGCATTTGGTGAACTGCACTGGTTTGGAAAGATCGGATCTGGCTAAAAGAGGATGGTGTATTGCTAAATCTGGACTACATTCAAGGCTGCGATACCACTGTAACTTGGGATGCTGGCATTTGGTGCATTCATTGGCACCTTTGGCACCATTGCGTCGTGACAGACGATAGTTTGGTACATTGTGCTTCAAAAAGGCTTAATAACTACGACCCATGGCGGTGGCGAGTGTGGCTGGTAAGGCCAATTCTTGCTGCAAATGTTTGCCCACAGTAGATGCATGTGAAAACATGGTCATTTCCACCATTGTGCACCATCTTACGTCTCTCACGCTCTGTGTGTGCTTTATCTGCAATCATTTTCTCCTTTGTCTTTATTCCATTTCTGATAGTTGCCCTCCAAGCACCACGTTCAGCGGCGACTTGCTCCCAATGTGCATTATCAATGCCTGTATCAATCATGTCCCGCTTACACACATCTTTGTATCGTAGTAGAGGCCGACCCTGAGATCTCCTACCCGTCTGTAATTCACCAAAAAAGATGTCCTTTGGTATTCTACCATCATCCATCCTCCTAACATGTCCTATCCATCTAAGTCTACGAAGACTGAGCATGGAATACATCGTCACACAACCTGATCTTTCCAATACTTCAGTATTTGTGATTATGTCTTGCCACTTAATACCAAGTATTCTTCGCAGACACCGCATATAAAGCTGTTTAAACGTTTCTCTTGGTGTGAGTAAGTTGTCCAGGTTTCACTGCCAAAAAGAAGAGTACTAAGGACACAGGCTTGGTATTCGAGGACTTCTGTTTTGGCAGTAAGCTTCCTGTTCTCCCAGACTCTTTTTGCTAACATGTTCATTGTTGTTGCTGCCTTGCCAATCCTGATGTTGATTTCCTGATCGAGAGAAATCAACATCAGGATTGGTGCATTTGTGCAGCATTTGGTGCATGCTGCTCTTGTTTTCCTACGACTGTGCTGACGACCGGTCGAAACGCTAGGCGGCTCAACAACAGCATGAAAACATTTGGTACATCAAATAAATGGGCGAAAGATTTCTACGTTGTGAAGAGAAACCAGAGTAAGAATGTCAGGTCGACCATCGGGGGAAGTCGTTAACATCATGCACGGAGTTTGCAGTGTTGAAACATTGTATATATTGCATTAACAAGTACAATATATTCAATTTTAGCATTAACAGTATTTATGCTTTTGGAAATTAAATTATCGTGTTAACTGTGAGTAGGCAGTGTCATTAAATTAAACTTTTAACACTGATGTAACTAATTGCTTCTTTAGAAAAAAAGTTGGCGAGTTATGTCCCTTGCATACAATAAAATGAATATTATGTTCCCGTGAAAAGGAGGTATTTGTTTCCCCTTGTAACCACACACACAACTTATATCTTAATATAGCAAAAACAAAGATAATGCATACAGACTAAAACTACTATGGAGAAAGAAATATACGTTAATGGGGGAAAATTTGAGGTGGTGAAAAATTTTGAATATCTTGGGTCACTGATTACCAACAATGGTGACACAATGACATAAATTAAACGGCGGCTATCAATTGCTCTTCAAAGACTAAAACAATTGAATAAATTATGGAGTGGGACAGACAGAATGACAAAAATTAGATTTTTAAGAGCATGCATCTTTCCCATTGCAACATACGCCTGTGAGACATGGACACTTACTAAACAAGCTGAACAGCGCATAAATGCCTTTGAATATAAATGCTATAGACGAGTTCTAAGAATATCTTGGGTAAAGAAAAGAACAAATGCATCCATAATTCAAGAATTGAATATTGAAGAAGGTTGGCTGTCAAAGACGATAAAACAAAGAAAATTGAAATATTTTGGTCACTTGAAACGTCACGAAAGTTTGAAGAAAACAATAATGGAAGGATATATGCCTGGGAAGAGAGGAAGAGGAAGGCCAAAGAGAAGATGGGTGCAGGAAGTGGCGGATGATCTCCAGATGGGTGTATCAGACGCGGGACATCTTGCTTATGATAGAGAGGTTTTCGGGAAGGTTGTTATGGGAGCGAGGTTCTGTAAAGGACATGTTACTGAATGAATGAATGAATGTAACAACACATGTCATCAATTATAGGAGGCTGCAGGAAAATACGGTTAAAGACGAATTTAATCAAGAAATCAAATATCTACATAAGAACATCCCTGATTACCACTCAAGCGTAGATAAGGAGTGGACATGTTTCAAGGCTGCCATGCTGGACACACTGGAAAATAAATGTGGAACAAAGAAAGTAGTAAATAGGAAAAGAGCGCTGCAGAAATACCAAAAGGCAAGGACAGAACATAATTTTGAAGAATACAAGAAATTCAGAAACGAAGCAAACAGAGCAGTAAAACATGCAGAAGAAAAGGAGTGGAAAAGATTCTGTCAAACACTCAGTCCAGATACACCAGCCACAAAGGTGTGGAAACAAATAAAAGCTATTCAAGGAAATAAAAAGACCAGCAAAATCTCAACCATCAAAAGCACGAAACTAGCATTAACAGACCAGGACAAAGCCAAAGTGTTTGGAGATTACTTCCACGAAGTCTGCTCTAACAAAAGACTAGGAAGCAAAGAAAGACATAGAAGGGAGGAACTGACACAAGAGTTAAAAGACACAACAGACGAGAACATCGAAGAACACTTTATGGATGCAGACATCACAACAGATGAGGTGATGACAGCGCTAAACGAAAAATCCGAAACGGCGGCAGGGGCGGACATTCTAAATTATACCATCCTCAAAAAGCTCCCGAATAACACCATAAAAACAATTACTAAGCTGTATAATGTAATATGGCAGACGGGAAAGATCCCCAGACAGTGGAAAACAGCCACGGTGATCCCAATCAAGAAACTAGGGAAAGAGCCAACAAGAGTAGAATCATACCGCCCCATCTCACTGACATCGCACCTGGGCAAAGTTATGGAGACTGTGATA
>JACEFZ010023120.1:0-2500 GCA_014155875.1 Cepaea nemoralis | reverse complement strand
AGCAACCAGCATTGCAATCTTCCTTTTGCAGACTTCTGACTTGCCCAGCTGCACCACATGCTGCTTCTTCTTCTTATGTCTTTCTGTGCTTGAATCGAACTTGTCAGTTTCAGCTGGCCTCTTCAGCCCAAGTGATACTGGTAAACTCCCTGCTATTTTCAGAAACGTTGGATTTGATTTCAGTCTGTTCAGATATCTTTGAACACACTTTAACATCACTGTCTAAATAGGATCCCTGTCTGAGAAAGTGGTCAAGAACACATGGAAGGGGCAGATGCCTGTGAAAATCCCACATCAGACAGTCCTGTCTTGAGTTCTGGTGCTAGTGACAGTGCAAGCATAGTGGAAGGATCTACATCTCAGCAGTATGCACCTTGTCCTTCAGATAGACTTACTGTACCTGTTATGGCAAGTGCAGCAGTTGGAAACCGCCAACAGCCGCCATTTGTAGAAATATTGGCCAATGAAAACTGTCAACAGCCGTCTGTTGATATATTTGTCAATGAAAACAGTCAACTGCAGCCATCTGTAGAGACACTGACCAATGAAAACTGCCAATAGCAGCCGTCTGCAGTGATATCAGGTGACTCGCATGTCTGAAGTATTGACACGGATGTGCTGATGGATGATTCTAGAAATGTTGCACAAGATCAATCCTAGAAGTGTATTTTTTAGAACCAGTTTATATATTTTTAGATAATGATGATCGTGATCAAAGACAGACGGGAATAAGAGTAGGAGGTTATAGCATAAACAATTTGCGATACGCAGAGGGCAGTATGGATAGCTGAAAACACAAAAGATCTCCAACAACTCATGGACATTATAGAAAAATATATAGCTTCACACGCGTGATCCGGGACTGTTTCCGGATCCGGTCAGGGATGTGCACTACTGACGAGCTCAAATGAGGGCGAAACTCGAGTCTAGTGCTTCCATATTGGCGTGGATAGGCCTTAGGTTCATACCAGAATGCGATCAGCGTTGCCAGTAGTGGGTTGTGCTCAATATTTTCAAATCCCGAAACAACCACATAATCAATTTGATTGTTGCTCACTGGATTTTAGGAGGCCTGGTGTTCCTTGCCAGTGAGAAGTCCTGATCGTTCGGGTCCCATCGATTGACGGACGTCGGTCGCGGCGATTGGGCGATCTTGAGCATAACCTACGATGGGTGGCGTTGTGGTATTCTGTTATGATAATTTGGTGTGTCCAGTGTGTGCCGCGTGGTTACACACCCGCTTCACACGCGTGATCCGGGACTGTTTCCGGATCCGGTCAGGGATGTGCACTACTGACGAGCTCAAATGAGGGCGAAACTCGAGTCTAGTGCTTCCATATTGGCGTGGATAGGCCTTAGGTTCATACCAGAATGCGATCAGCGTTGCCAGTAGTGGGTTGTGCTCAATATTTTCAAATCCCGAAACAACCACATAATCAATTATAGAAAAAGGCAAAGGACAAATAGTCCTGCCTCATCTGGGCAGTATGGATAGCTGAAAACACAAAAGATATCCAACAACTCTTGGACATTATAGAAAAAGGCACAGGACAAATAGTTCTGCCTCATCTGGGCAGTATGGATAGCTGAAAACACAAAAGATCTCCAACAACTCATGGACATTATAGAAAAAGGCACAGGACAAATAGTCCTGCCTCATCTGAGGATTAAATCTGAACCACTGTTTTGGCAGGCAAGCTCACTAACCATGATGCCACCATGGACAGTGTAAACAAGGTCTTGAATAACAAAAAACACAGAAAGATAGCACCAAAATATATTACAATAGAAGGAGAAATGCTTAGTTAAGTCAATAAATTCCTGTGTTTGGGGACAATCATAATATTCATTGAATGTCAAAAAGAGAGTTGATATTTTATATGAAGCCCCTTCTGTTGTAGGGCGGTGAGTCTTGGAATGTGAAAGCAAATTATGATGATTGCCGAAGGAGGCCAAAGAAAGTAGAACTTTATATGTAAGTATAAGAAACAACAATTAGTAGACGCAGGTTGTTGTACACAGTGAGCAGCTGGGGTTGGAATTAAATTGTAAGAAGACACAGTTATGGTCGTCACTAGGCAGAACGAAGTACCACAATGTAATATACAAGTAAATGGGAATATTCTTCAACAAGTGAATCGGTACAATTATCTCGGAACAGTCATAACATCTGATGGGAGATGCCTTGAAGAGATTAGAACAAGAACCGCCATGGCGAAAGTATCCTTTAGCAAGATGAAAAACATTCTGACCAATAAAAAGATGTCAATTGAAACGAGAAAAAGAGTGTTGAGGGGATACATAGAGCCTGTCCTTTTGTATGGATATGAAACTTGGACAATGTGCAGCCAAGCTGAAAAACATCTGATGGCTACAGAAATGTGGTTTCTGAGGAAAATGCAAAGAATATCATGGACAGACAGAAAAACCAATGACCAAGTACTGCAGGAGACAAATTAAAATCTTTTTATGGCTTTTTCAAGAAATGTGGTATGAGGAA